>CM035848.1:220775213-221015018 GCA_020510985.1 Pholidichthys leucotaenia | reverse complement strand
TTTCAGGTTGGAATAGCGACCTTTTTTTTTTTTTTTTTTTCTTTTCTCTTGAATCAATCCGCACATCCAACCCCCCTCATACAAGGTAACAAACATTAAAGGAGATGCATATTCAGCATGTGGTAAAACATTTCATGGAACAATCATATTATTTGAAACAAATAAGTCTTTGTAATAAAAAAAAACAACAAAAAACTTGTTAAAATAGAAATGTGACAATAATCCACATGTTCTCCTCATACTAACAAATACTGTTTTTGCGTGAATGTTTGATGTGATGGGGGTGGGAGGGTGCACACAATTTCACAGGGTTTAGGCATAAAAGGAAAAAAAAAAAATCATTACAAGTTTGGATTGGGTTCTGAAACTCACGTTAAAAGCATGGGACTACTTTCAGTGGTAAGAGAGGGCCCTCAACACGTAACAGAGTTTGAGGAATTTCCCTCAGAGCCTTCACTCCATCAAGGCTCTTACAGGGTCTTTAAAAAGACCTCAGCTCAGGAAGTTCTTCTGACAGCTTTTTGTTTTAAAGTTTTTTACACTACGTTCTTAATGTTTTTCTTGTTTTTAATGTTCTTTCAGTTTCTGAGTAGCACAAATGAGGGCCACCACACAGTTATACTAAACAAAACAACACAATGGAGAAACAGGGTGTAACCAAAATAATTTCATATAATGTAAAAGGAATCCTGAATCCAGTTAAAAGATCCAAGATTCTAGGCAAAATGAAAAAAGACAAAGCAGGAATAATACTTTTACAAGAAACCCACCTAACAGACGTGGAACACAATAAACTCAGTAGACAAGGGTTTAAAATGATCTCTTCATCTTCATATAAATCAGGGAGGAGGAGGGGAGTAGCGACATTGATATCAACCAAAATTACATTTGAAAAAAAATCAGAACACAAAGATAAAGAAGGGAGATACAGTTTGGTAACTGGGCGGCTAGAGGGAGAAGATATCACCCTGCTGAATGTGTATGCTCCCCCAGGGGCTAACTGGAAATTTTATAAAAATGTATTCGACCTAATGATAACTAAAGCTCAAGGTTTAGTGATATGTGGTGGGGACTTCAATCTTAGACTGAATCCATACTGGGATGCTTCTGGTAATTCCCCACATCAAAATAACACCCAAAACAGGAAGACTCGGATGCTACTAAAAGAATTGGGAATCTGTGACGTGTGGAGGGAACTCAACCCCAGTGTAAAAGACTATACATTTTACTCAACTCCACATTCATCTTACTCAAGGATTGACTATTTTTTTATGTTTAATAGAGACATTGGAAGAGTAAAAACATGTAAAATAGGACTGATGGATCTCTCCGACCACAGTCCGATCTACATGGACTTAAATATCCAAAAATACACAAATAATACATTTTCTTGGAGGTTAAATTCAAATGTCCTGAAAGGACCATTGAAAGATGAATTGGAATCAGATATTCTCAGATATTTGGAAGATAACGATAATGGAGAAGTATCCCCTTTAATACTGTGGGATGCATGTAAAGCTGTAATAAGAGGAAAGATTATTGCAAAACTGGCAACCCAAAAGAAACTAAGACAAGAAAAACTATCAGAATCAGAATCAGCTTTATTGCCAAGTATATTTACAAGTAAACACACAAGGAATTTGACTTGACATTGGGCGCGCACATTAGGCGCATCCAATGACACGGCAGCCATAGAGGCGCCTGTCTGCAGTGGGGGTAAAGGGGGGAGGGGGGGGAAACACAATAGGCAGAGAGAAAAAACATAGTTATCAGAATCACGCTCGTATAAGCTCATATAAGCTTATGAGCCAAATTTTGATTACACAGAAAAAAACCCTCTATGCACATTAGCAGACGATAGATACAATCACACAGCAGAGGGAGGGAGAGCAGTGTGTGTATATTTGCATGTCATTGTGTAGTGTGAGTGTAACAGTTGTTAGTGAGCAGCAGAGGGCGCCTCCAGGCAGTGGATAGATGTTATAATCATGTGACTTATAAACAAGTCAGAGATCAGAGTCTGTCTCTCTTTTCCTCTTCCTTGCAGAAGGCACATGGGCAATGTCCTCGAGAGACCAATCCGCTGACGACAACAACTGATTGTTGATGTATGGGTAGACATAAGCCACTTCCCAGCGTTATCTTCATCGAGGAGGAATGTAAACAAAGGCGCCAAAACACAAGGTCAAATCTGCACAGTGCACTCAGAGAATAAAAAATTTCTCTCTCTTCGATTCTGTGCTTCAATTTCATACAGGCTTGAATCATACTTTAGATCATTCTCTGGAGAGCACTCAGCGATCCACAGATGTTATCCACCTACCGAAACATAGGTAAAACATGTCCAGAGAGTTCGTTCTCTCTTCAATGCATGCCAGATAGTAAATTCCATGTTAATCCTGCCGCTGACAGTCAGTGCTCCCCCCAGCTGGACGAATTGTTGAATTTGTTAAGGGAGCTACGCCGGGGTCCGCATTTGATTAGCTCACCCAGATAATTTCGATACACTAGGAAAACTCCAGGGGCCAAACAGAAGATCCTGTGATCAGTTCAATCTCAGTCGAATCACACAGACACATGAATTCCAATACCATGAGTCTCCCTTGGGTTCCCCCTGACCCGATCTTCTACTTTTTAAAGTGGTGACAATCGCATATAAGTCGCTTTCCAGATCCATAATTTCCATTTGGATTAAGATTCAGCCAGGAGAAGAGTGACATTGCAAGCTGGGATCAGAAGGGAGAGGATTAGGAGGGAGAGGGAAGAAAAGCGTCTGCTCTCTCTCAGAAGCGGAAGAGATGCTCTATAAAATAATACATTTTCTTGGAGGTTAAATTCAAATGTCCTGAAAGGACCATTGAAAGATGAATTGGAATCAGATATTCTCAGATATTTGGAAGATAACGATAATGGAGAAGTATCCCCTTTAATACTGTGGGATGCATGTAAAGCTGTAATAAGAGGAAAGATTATTGCAAAACTGGCAACCCAAAAGAAACTAAGACAAGAAAAACTATCCACATTAGAGTCAGAACTTAGGAACCTAGAAAAAGAACACAAAGGCAACACTCATTCTACTGACTCGCTCAAGATTAAGGAAATTAAAAACCAAATAAATGAGATCTACACAATAGAAATCCAGAAGAAACTTACATTTCTGAAACAAAAATACTATGAAGCAGGCAGTAAATCGGCAAAATTGCTAGCCTATAAATTGAGGAAACATCAAACAGAAAGAGCAATCTACAAAATCGGGGACCCAGTATCAAAGGAAATAAAATTCAGAATTCAGGATATTCTTAAAAACTTCGAGAATTACTATAAGAACTTATACTCCCACAAAAAACATAAAAACGCATCTGAGGCATTCCTAAACACATTAAACCTTCCCCAACTTACGGAGTCACAAAATAAAACACTACTGTCAGAAATACATCCTAAAGAATTGGAAAAAGCAATTATGAAACTTAAAGCTAACAAATCCCCAGGAGCTGATGGCTATACAGCAGAGTGGTACAAAACCTTTAAACAGCAACTATCTCCTCTCCTCCTGAAAACATTTAATTATGTCCTCCACACAGGGGAAATCCCCCCCTCCTGGAGAGAAGGGGTCATTGCAGTTATACCTAAACCTGAAAAGGATAAACTAGAGTGCTCCAACTACAGACCAATCAGTGTACTAAATCAGGACTATAAGCTTTTTACCATTATCCTTGCCAAAAGGTTAGAAAATATACTGACAGACCTAATTCATTTAGACCAAACAGGTTTTATAAGACAAAGACAGACACAAGACAACATTCGACGCACTTTACACATAATTCATCATATAAAAAAATATAACTTAAATGCAGTCATATTGGGATTAGATGCTGAAAAAGCATTCGATTCGGTTGACTGGTCTTTTCTATATAGAATCTTATCCAGTTTCAATTTTCATAACAACTTCATTAGAACTATACAGGCATTATATAAAAAACCAACAGCTAAAATAAGGATTAACGGTAATTTATCATCATCTTTTGAACTGGAAAGAGGATGTCGTCAGGGCTGCCCCCTGTCTCCACTGCTCTTTGCAATCTTCATAGAACCTCTGAGCCAATGGATAAGACAAAACCAAAAAATTCAAGGTATTACACTTGGTCAGAAGGAACATAAAATAGCACTCTTTGCTGATGACATTTTAATATACCTAGGGCAGCCGGACACTTCTTTACCAGAACTAACCTCAGTTTTTTCAGAGTATGGAGATTTATCGGGGTACAAATTAAATATGCATAAAACCCAAGTTTTAACATTCAACTATGACCCAAATCATTATTCACTAAGCAAACTCAAAACTAACTGGGAGTCGGAATCTATGAAATATCTGGGGGTCAATATCCCGAAACAACTCAACAAAATTATATCACTAAACTATGATCCACTGGTGACAAAAATAAAATCTGACCTAGCAAGATGGAATATGATACCATTCTTGGGTACTGCACAAAGAATTGAAGCAGTCAAAATGAATATACTTCCACGTCTTCTATACCTTTTCCAAACAATACCGGTAGAACCTCCCAAAAAAACATGGCAGGAGCTGGACAGAAGGATCTCAAGATTCATATGGCAGGGCAAGAGACCTATAATCAGATATAGAACCCTACAGCTAAACAAAGACAAAGGTGGGCTCGCGCTGCCAAATATCAGGGACTACTTTAAAGCCGCACAAATTAAAACTTTAGTAGAGATATGTAACCCAGTCTACACTGCACAATGGAAGGAGATCGAATGCCAAATAACAAGTGACATCCCCCTACAGGCGATAATAGGGAACAATGCCTTACCTAAGCTTTTGAATAACACTAACCCGTGGATAGAGACCCCGCTAAAAATTTGGTTTAAGATAGTCAGAGAGAATCAAACTAAAGAGCCCTATCGACTTCTGCAATGGATCGCCTATGATCAGGACTTTACTCCTAATAAAACAGACACCAGATTTAAAAAGTGGAAGGAGAAAGGGCTGATAAAATATTACGATTTTTTTAAAGGGCAAATCTTAAGAAGTTTTGAAGATTTGAAAAAACAAGGCCTAATAAATCAAGACCTTTACAGGTTCTTCCAGCTTAGACACCACATAAACAATATACTTAAAAAGGAGGTTTTGGAAAGGGCCCAGTCAGGTGTTCTGAAGGTCTTCTTAATGGCATATAAAGGGATCCCAGGGATCAGATACATTTCTAAAATATACCAAGGTCTTCAAGACTTAAAAGGAGACAACACATCTTATATAAAAGAGAGATGGGAAAAAGAGGGGAATTTCACTTTACAACTGGAAATATGGGAAAAGCTAAACAGCAATGGAAAAGTACCTCATCCCTGCAGTGGAGAGAATTTGGATGGAAAAACTTGGCAAGATTTTTCAGAACACCTGCACAAAACAAATTTACCCATAAGGGATTGAACTGTTGGCGCTTGTGTGGTGAAAAGACTGCAAATCATTTCATGTGTTTTGGTCATGCCCAGTTATCCACCAATATTGGACCAAGGTACAGACAATATTGGGGAAAATATTCAAAATTACAGTTCCCTTTTCTTTTGTAACTTTGTATTTGGGTTTACTACCGGACTCACTGGAAAGACGAGGAGAAAAATACTTATTCAATGTTTTAATATTGGCAAGCAAAAAAGCTCTAACTAAAAAATGGATGTTGAAGGACTGTCCTACACCTGAAGACTAACGTGATCCAAGACATTTACTCGATGGAAAAGTTGACATTCGCACTGAGACAGGACATGGATGGGTTCATGAACTTTTGGCAACCCTGGACCACATATGTGTCTTCCCTTAGATCTAATCTTTGACAAATACCATTTCAATAATGGTTCCGCTCTTTGTTCCAACACTACTCAGATGCTCTTTTATCTTTATTTACTTACTTTTTCTTTTTGTTTGTTTTTTACTGGTTTGTTTTTTTTTTATTTGTTTTTTGTTTTTTTTTCTCTTTAATTTCACTTTTTCTTTCACTTTAAAAAAAAAAAAAAGGGGTGTTGTAAGAATTAATCTTCCAATGTTGTCAGATATCAGAAAATAAGGGAACATGTGATGAAAATGTAAACACTGCATTGCTGTAACGACCTGTATACCCTTTACAAAAACTTAAATAAAAAAAAAAAAAGAAATACCTTTCCAAATCAAACTCTTAGTTTGGATGCTGTTAGTTTTTCTCTTAATAGCTCTGTGAGGAACCTTGGAATTATTTTTGATTAAGATCTGTTTTTCAATTCACATATTAAATTTGTTTCTAAGACTGCCTTCTATCATTTGTGTAATATTACCAAGATTAGAAGCATCTTGTCTCAGAGTGATGCTGAGAAACTGATCCACGCTTTTGTTAGCTCTAGATTAGATTATTGTAACTCTTAATTATCAGGTTGTCCTCAAACATCTATAAAAAGTCTTCAGTTGATCCAAAATGCTGCAGCAAGAGTTTTAACAGGTACTAGAAAGAGAGATCATATCTCTCCGGTTCTGGCCTCCCTTCATTGGCTTCCCATAGAGTTTAGAACTAAGTTTAAAATCCTTCTTCTTACTTACAAAGCTCTAAACAATCAGGCCCCTTTTTTTATTTAAAAGATCTGATACTACCCTATTATCCTAACAGAGCACTACGCTTCCAAAATGCTGGATTACTTGTAATACCTAGAATCTCCAAAAGTACAATGGGAGGCAGAGCCTTCAGTTATCAAGTTCCTCTACTGTGGAACCAGCTGCCAATCTGGATTCGGGAGTCAGACTCGATCTCTGTTTTTAAGAATAGGGTTAAAAACCTTCCTTTTTGATATAGCCTACAATTAGGGAGGGATCATGTGTCTCTGAACCCTCCCTTAGTTATGCTGCTAATAGGTTTAGACAGCCGGGAGACCTCCAATAATGCACTAGGCTTCACTCCTTTCTTCACTCTCAATGAATTTTTCTTTTTGCTGGTCATTAACATTTGTTTGTTCTCTCCCATAGACTGAGTCCCCATCGTGCTGTTTGCTCTCTACATGTCTGTTCTTTTCATCTTCTCTATCCCCTCACCCCCCAGCCAGTCGCAGCAGATGACTGCCCCTCCCTGAACCTTGTTCTGCTGGAGGGTTCTTCCTGTTAAAAGGGAGTTTTTCCTCTCTACCGTCGCCAAGCGCTTGCTCACAGGGGATCGCCTGATTGCTGGGGTCTTTCTGCAATTGTGGGGGTTTCCCCTACAGCTGAAAGTGCTATGAGATGACTGTTGTTGTGAAATGGTGCTATATAAATAAAGTTGAATTGAACTGAATCCTCAAAAGCCAGACATCATACTGTGATTCAAAGAAATTCAGGAACAAATGAGAAACAAAGTAATTGAGATCTATCTGTCTGGAAAAGGTTATAAAGCCATTTCTAAAGCTTTGGCACTCCAGTGAACCACAGTGAGAGTCATTATCCACAAATGGTGAAAACATGGAACAATGATGAACAGTTCCAGGAGTGGCTGGCTGACCAAAATTAGCCCAAGAGCTCATTGATAATTCATCCAAGAGGTCACAAAAGACCCCACAACAACATCCAAAGAACTGCAGGCCTCACTTGCCTCAGTTAAGGTCAGTGTTCATGACTCCACCATAAGAAAGAGATTGAGCAAAAAATGGCCTGCATGGCAGAGTTTCAAGAGAAAAACCACTGCTGAGCAAAAGGAGCATAAAGGCTTATCTCAGTTTTGCCAGTAAACATCTTGATGATCCCCTAGATTTTTGGGAAAATACTACGTGGACTGACAAGACAAAAGTTGAACTTTTTTGGAAGGTGTGTATCCCATTGCATCTGGCGTAAAAATAACACAACATGTCAGAAAAGGAACATCATACCAACAGTAAAATATTACCGGAGTGGTGGCTCAGTTGGTAGAGCATCCGCCCCACACCCGGGAGGCAGGGGTTCAAATCCCGGCCGGGTCATGCCGAAGACCATATGAAAGTGGAACTTCCTGCTGTCCAGCTTGGTGCTCAGCAATAATGGAATGGAGGAGGGAAATTTGTGGCGGCGCCTTGCATGGCAGCGGCCCTCTGATTCTGCACTTGGGGTGTGTGTGATTAACACAGTAGATAGGTAAAACACAATCTCGTTCTACTATACATGATTGGTTGTACAGTTGAATGACAATAAGGGTGATTTAATTTAATTTTTAATTTAATATGGTGGTGGTAGTGTGATGGTCTGGGGCTGTTTTGCTGCTTCAGGACCTGCAAGACTTGCTGTGGTAAATGGAACCATGAATTCTGCTGTCTACAAAAAAATCCTGAAGGACAATGTCCGGCCATCTGTTCGTGACCTCAAGCTGAAGCGCACTTGGGTTCTGCAGCAGGACAATGATCCAAAACACACCAGCAAGTCCACCTCTGAATGGCTTAAGAAAAACAAAATGAAGATTTTGGAGTGGCCTAGTCAAAGTCCTGACTTGAATCCAATTGAGATGCTGTGGCATGACCTGAAAAAGGCGGTTCATGCTCGAAAACCCTCCAATGTGGCTGAAATACAACAATTCTGCAAAGATGAGTGGGCCAAAATTCCTCCACAGCACTGTAAAAGACTCATTGCCAGTTATCACAAACGCTTGATTGCAGTTGTTGCTGCTAAGGGTGGCCCAACCAGTTATTAGGTTGAAAGGGCAATCACTTTTTCACACAGGGCCATGTAGGTTTGGATTTTTTGCCCCTTAATAATAAACACCTTCATTTAAAAACTGCATTTTGTGTTTAAAAACCTTGACAACTCAGAGATGGGACCAGGAAGCAGAGTCGCAGTCTTACACGCCTCTCTGCAGCTCCTCTTCATCCGCCACCCCTCAACTTAGCCCCTGTCTTCCCCATCAGAGAATCATTGTCTGCTCCCCCCAAAGCAAATAAAAATACAATGTATAAGCATCCCAAAGTGATTAAACAAAAAGTTGGTAAAACTCAAATTAAACATGAAGCCTCTAAATTGAATGATTTGGCCTCTCTTCCTCCTCATAATTTAAAAATTAAATGCGGTTTATTAAATATTAGGTCTCTAACTCCCAAGTCTCTGTTAGTCCATGATCTGTTAATTGATCATCAGATTGATTTAATATCCCTTACAGAGACTTGGTTAGGGCAAGAGGATTATGTTGGTTTAAATGAATCAACTCCCTCTGGTTATTTAAACTGTCAAAATCCCAGAAGTTCTGGTCGTCGAGGAGGAGTAGCAACAATTTACCATTCCAAATTACTAGTTAATGTAAAGCAAAAAACACGTTATCATTCCTTTGAGAGCCTGGTCCTCAGTATTGGGCACTTTAGCAATTTTAGGCTAAACCCAATTTTATTTGCCATAGTTTATCGTCCTCCTTCAACCTACTCAGAGTTTTTATCCGAATTTGCCAAATTCTTAGCTGATTTAGTGCTGAAATCAGATAGAATAATTATAGTAGGGGACTTAAATATACATGTAGATGTAGATAGTGATTGCCTTAATGTGGCATTTAATTCAATATTAGATTTGATGGGGTTTTCTCAGAAAGTAGGAAATTCTGCCCATTATCTCCACCACACATTGGCCCTTGTTCTGACATATGGCATAGAAATAGAAAATCTGGTAGTGTCTCCTCATAACCCTGTACTGTCAGACCATTGTCTGTTAACCTTCGATTTTACTATTTCTGACTATTTGGCTCCTAAAGAAAAATATTACTACAGTAGATGCCTCTCAGATGATGTTGTTACCAAATTTATGCAGACTGTTTCCACTAAGCCATGTGTCAACACAGTGGAAATAAACTATGGAGAGTTTGCTCCTTCTGTAATTGATAGCATGGTAGATAGTGTTACAGCTTCTCTGCATCAGACTCTAGACTTGATGGTCCCCTTAAAAAAGAAAAAGTCTAATCAGATATTTCTGACTCCTTGGTTCAACACAGAAACTCGTAGCTTAAAACAGAAGACTCGTCAATTAAAAAGAAAATGGCGCTCCACTAATTTAGATGAAATCTATTTAGCTTGGAGAAATCATGTTTTAATTTATAAAAAATCTCTTAGAAAAGCTAGAACGAGTTATTATTCTGCATTAATAGAAGAGAACAAGGATAATCCCAGGTTTCTTTTCAGTACTGTAGCCAGGCTGACAAAGAGTCAGGACTCTGTCAATCCTAGCATTCCCTTAGAACTTACTAGTCAGGACTTTATGAACTTTTTCAATAATAAAAATTTCATCCATCAGAGATAAAATCAATCAGATTCTTCCCACCGTTAACTTAAATACAGTAACTACTACAACTCCTTCAATTGATATCTGTCTTGATGAGTTTACTCCAACTGACCTTTTAGAGTTAGACAAAATAGTTTCCTCATCCAAGCCTTCAACTTGTCTTTTAGACCCTATTCCTACCAGGTTATTTAAAGAAGTCTTCCTGTGGGCTATATTAATCATATATTCCATAACCTACATATGTTGAAGCATGTGGAAATGTTTGGTAATTACATATGTAAAGCAACTTCACACCTCTGAAAGGACAAAGGCTCTCAACCGCCAAGTGAAGAACAAAGACGTTCCCAGACATTGCGGTGGAGACCGGAGGAGCTACCCTCATCCCCTGGGCGAGGAGAGGAAATACCAAGACAATGGGGGGATTAAGATAATGAGGGATGTCAGCCTTTGTTATGCATGTCTTTTGTTATGTGCAAGTATAAAGTCAGTGAGCCGGAGATATTCGGTCTCTTTTCCTTCTGCTACCTCTGCACTGAATGAGACTTGTTAGGAGAGCTGATAAATAAACTTTGGTTTATATATCAAATCGCCTCATCATTTCAAGCTCTTCTACACTGGTGACCCCTGAAGCGAGTATGGTCCTGAGGCATACCCCCGCAATCGACTCATCCGTGGCGACCCAGGCAGACGCCAGCGACCACGCAGACGAGGGAACAGATGGACGACTGTCCCCCCCCGGCAGAAGGGATTGAGAGGGCTCAACCGAGCACCAGCACCGCTGTGAGAGTCGAAACAAGGCACTCTCACCCTGCGGACACAGCAGTGATGGTATACACGAATGCCGTCGCTGTCAAGCTGCCAGACTTCTGGCAAGAAGACCCCGCCTCGTGGTTTCAGCAAGCTGAAGCCCAGTTTACACTGGCGGGCATCATGGCTGACGATACCAAATTCTACCATATCGTCTCCAAACTCGACGCCGCCACTTCGAAGTGTGTGCGGAGCATGATCCGGCGGCTGCCGGCCCAAGACAAATATGAAACTCTTAAAGCAACCATCGTGGCAAATTACGTCCCCTCAGCTGAAGAGAGAGCCGAGAAGATCCTGGCGGTCTACGGCCACAGAGGGTGCAAACCTAAAGCCCTCATGGAGGATTTGCTACAGCTTAAAGAAGAGGACAATGACAACTTCCTCTTCCAATTCATATTCCTCAGCACGCTGCCGCCACACATGAGAGGGACGCTCGCCAACATGAGATGCAACAACCACCAAGACTTCCGCGTGCTGGCCAATGAAGCTCATCGGCTCGTCAACGCCTGCAAGGAGCTGACACCCACAGCAGCATCCGCAGACCTCAACGCCGATGCCCGGAACCACGAAGAGCCACAACCCACTGAGCAGATCCAGCCCGCGGTGACAGCGACACGGCCAAAACGTAACAGACAGAGCGACGTCTGTTATTATCACCACCGTTTCGCCGAGAAGGCCCGCAAATGCGTTCCCCCCTGCAGATTTACGATTTCGGGAAATGCCAAAGCCGAGAGCCGTTAACAGCAGCGGTTCTCGGCGAGAAGAATAAGCTGTTGTATGTGACGGATGGACACACCGGCAAGCAGTTCCTCATCGACACAGGAGCTCAGCTGAGTTTCGTCACGCCCTCCCATGCAGATCGAGCCATGGGCACCCGGGGCAACGGAGTGGTGGCAGCCAACGGCTCTAACATCGACACTTTCGGCGAAAAGAGCCTGCACCTCCACATCCACGGCCACAACTACAGATGGACATTTGTTGTAGCGGCGGTGAGTTTTAACTTGTTAGGCGCAGATTTTTTGTGTGCACATGGGTTATTAGTGGATCTAGCAAATAGGCGCTTGGTTAATGCACTGTCCTTTGCTTCTATTCCATGCTCAGCTCGAGTTTCTCCACCATCTGTGCAGGCTAACGTCACCACGGCAGGAGGTAAGTTTGAGCAGCTCCTCACCCAATTTCCAGCACTCACAATTCCCAAATTCTCAGCCACTGTGGCTAAACACGGGGTTGAACACTTTATTCCCACAACGGGCCCACCCGTATTTGCCAAAGCTCGCCGCTTAGACGCGGCCAAGCTCAACATAGCACGGGACGAGTTTACGACCCTTGAAAAATTGGGCATTGTTAGACGCTCGAAGAGCCCTTGGGCCTCACCACTTCACATGGTTCCGAAATCCGACGGTTCTTGGAGACCGTGCGGAGATTACCGCAGATTAAACAATGCTACAGCGCATGACCGCTACCCAATTCCTCACATTCAAGATTTTTCACTACATCTGGCGGGTGCGCGCATTTTTTCAAAAATAGACTTAGTCCGCAGTTATCATCAAGTCCCAGTCCGAGCGGAGGACATTCCTAAAATAGCTGTAATAACCCCTTTCGGCCTTTTTGAATTTCTGCGAATGCCTTTCGGCCTCAAAGGCGCTGCTCAAACTTTTCAACGACTGATGGACGCGGTCTTACGCGACCTTCCTTTTGTCTTCGTCTACCTCGACAACATGCTGGTAGCCAGCTCGTCTGAGGAAGAACACGAGCAGCACCTCACTACAGTTTTTCAGAGACTAGAAGAGCACGGGTTAATAATCAATCCAGCCAAATGCAAATTCGGTGTGTCACAAATTGATTTTTTAGGACACAAAGTCTCTCCGAAGGGGGCAGTTCCACTTCCAGACAAAGTTCACGCGATAAAAAGTTTCCCACGGCCACAGACGGTCAAATCGCTACAAGAATTTTTAGGAATGGTTAATTTTTACAACCGTTTCCTCCCCCACGCAGCTCAGCTCATGCAGCCCCTATATGATGCGCTCAGAAAAAAGAAAGCTTCCAACGCGGTCGAATGGACCCCGGAGCGCGAACACGCCTTCGCGGAAGTAAAGAGCGCTCTAGCTAACGCCACAGTGTTAGTTCACCCAGATCCCTCGGCCCGCATCGCGCTAACCACAGACGCTTTAGACCTGGCTATAGGGGCAGTTGTAGAACAACATGTCAGCGGGATCTGGCAACCTTTAGCATTCTTTAGCAAATCGCTGAACCAAACTGAGCGTAAATACAGCACTTTTGACAGGGAGCTGCTAGCGCTTCATTTATCCATCCGCCACTTCCAGTTCTGGTTAGAAGGGCGGAGTTTCACGGCTTTTGTAGACCATAAACCGCTCACCTTTGCTATGGCTAAAATTTCAGAACCATGGTCAGGCAGGCAACAAAGACAGCTGGCTGCGATTTCAGAGTTCACCACAGACATTCGACATGTGGCAGGCAAACTTAACGTGGTAGCAGACTGCCTCTCTCGCGCTGTGACATCACCAGAGCGCGAGGAGACAGATTATACTGCCTCAGCAGTAGAACTCTTCACTAACGCAGACACATACGCAGCACCTATCCATGCAGGGATAGATTATGCAGCCATGGCAGAGGAACAAAGCAGTGACGCGGATGTGCGCGCACTCCTGTCTGGACCAACAGGGTTAAGGCTGGAGAAAAAGGGTTTACGCGACGGCGTGCCCCCCCTAATATGCGATGTTTCAACCGGCCGACCTCGCCCGTTAGTACCAGCTACATGGCGCCGCCGTATTTTCGATGCAATTCACTCCCTCGTGCACCCAGGTGTGCGCGCCTCGGTTAAAATGGTCGCCGAAAAGTTTGTGTGGCCAGGCCTGCGCAAAAACGTAAAAGAATGGGCAAAAACTTGCATTTCTTGTCAGCGCGCCAAAATACACAGACACACAAAAGCCCCTCTGGAGCCTTTTCCAATCCCTGCTAGAAGGTTCGACCACGTTCATGTCGACCTCGTGGGGCCACTACCTTCCTCCCAAGGTTTCACACACCTGTTAACAATGATAGATCGCACCACACGCTGGCCAGAGGCAGTCCCTCTAGCGGCAACCACAGCGGAGGAAGTCGCTCGCGTCTTTTTGACAAACTGGGTAGCACGTTTCGGCGTCCCATCGGACATCACGTCCGATAGGGGGCCTCAATTTGTCTCAGAGCTTTGGTCAGCCATGTCCAGCAGCTTAGGGGCAACAATTCACCGCACCACCGCTTATCACCCTCAGGCTAATGGGTTATGCGAGCGTTTTCACAGGTCTTTAAAGGCTGCCCTCAGAGCCTCACTAATGGATACAAATTGGGTAAATAAACTTCCCTGGGTTTTATTGGGGTTGCGTGCTGCGCCTAAAGAGGATCTAGACGCCTCTCCGGCAGAATTAGTTTTTGCACAACCTCTCAGGCTCCCAGGTGAATTTTTACCAGAGAACCCAGAGCCAGGGCATCTTCCAGTCCCAAGGTTTTTAGGCAGCAACGGACCGGACTCTCGCCCCGGTCCAGCTCATCACTCCTTTCCACGGGTTTTTGTCCCTCAAGCTTTAAAAAACGCTGCGTTTGTTTTTGTTAGGCATGAAGCTTTAAAACCAACTTTCCGCCCAGCATACGATGGGCCATTCAGGGTGCTGGAACATGGTGATAAACACTTTGTGCTTGATTTTGGGGATAGAAAAGAAACAGTCAGCATTGACAGACTTAAACCTGCCTTCTTGTTGAAAGACGAGCCTGCACAGTTGACGAGAGCACCTCGGCGGGGTAGACCCCCCAAGAGAAAAGACTCAGCCCCCCTGCAGGGAACAATTAACCACTCTCCTTCCCACGCTGCAGATTCCTCACAAGAAGGTCCCGGCAGGACGCCTAAACGAACCCACAGCAGTTTTGGGAGAAGATTAAAACCCAGACGGCACAGGGACTGATGCAAACTACTCCACAATTGTTCACTAATTGTGCTGCAACAGTTTAGGACTGACTTATGATTTTACTATGCTGTTATGATTACCACTGAACTCTCTTAGGGGCATGGCTGCTGGAAAGTTTCTTCTGTGGCAAGAGATGTAACACTTAGTATGTCATAGTAATTATCTTAGACGGTAAACCTTTCTATTGTCCTTTCTTAGTCGTTTGGGGGGGGGCTGTGGGCTATATTAATCATATATTCCATAACCTACATATGTTGAAGCATGTGGAAATGTTTGGTAATTACATATGTAAAGCAACTTCACACCTCTGAAAGGACAAAGGCTCTCAACCACCAAGTGAAGAACAAAGACGTTCCCAGACACTGCGGTGGAGACCGGAGGAGCTACCCTCATCCCCTGGGCGAGGAGAGGAAATACCAAGACAATGGGGGGATTAAGATAACGAGGGATGTCAGCCTTTGTTATGCATGTCTTTTGTTATGTGCAAGTATAAAGTCAGTGAGCCGGAGATATTCGGTCTCTTTTCCTTCTGCTACCTCTGCACTGAATGAGACTTGTTAGGAGAGCTGATAAATAAACTTTGGTTTATATATCAAATCGCCTCATCATTTCAAGGTCTTCTACACTTCCCACTTATTGGTAGCTTTATTCTTCATATAATCAATTCTTCATTAACTTTAGGCCATGTACTGCAGGCTTTTAAAACGGCTGTAATTAAACCCTTACTCAAAAAGCCAACACTGGATCCAGGAGCTTTAGCTAACTATAGACCAATCTCTAATCTCCCTTTCATTTCAAAAATCTTAGAAAGAGTTGTTGCTACGCAATTATTTGACCATCTGCAGGGAAATGGTTTACTTGAAGAGTTTCAATCTGGGTTTAGAATCCATCATAGTACTGAAACAGCCTTAGCGAAGGTCACTAATGACCTCCTCATTGCATCTGATAATGGACTTGTTTCTGTACTTGTCCTTTTAGACCTTAGTGCAGCTTTTGGTACTATTGATCATAATATTCTACTTGAGAGATTAGAACACTATGTTGGACTTAAGGGAACTTTGTTGCAGTGGTTTAGATCTTATTTATCTGATAGGTTCCAGTTTGTTCATGTCAATAATGAGTTTTCTTTCAACTCAAAGCTCAGTCATGGAGTTCCACAGGGATCTGTGCTAGGCCCTACTCTTTTTAGTTTATATATGCTTCCATTAGGCAACATTATTAGAAAGCACTGCATACATTTTCAATGTTATGCAGATGACACACAATTATACCCGTCAATGAAGCCAGATGATAGTAATCGATTAGCCAAGTTAGAAGCCTGTCTTAAGGAAATCAAAGCTTGGATGACTTGTAATTTCCTGCTATTAAATTCAGATAAGACTGAAGTCATTCTTGTTGGTCCAAAAAACCTTAGAAATACCTTTCCAAATCAAACTTTCACTTTGGATGCGGTTACTCTTTCTCTTAATAGCTCTGTGAGGAACCTTGGAATTATTTTTGATCAAGATCTGTCTTTCATTTCACATAGTAAATTTGTTTCTAAGACTGCCTTCTATCATTTGCGTAATATTGCCAAGATTAGGAGCATCTTGTCTCAGAGTGATGCTGAGAAACTGATCCACGCTTTTGTTAGCTCTAGATTAGATTATTGTAATTCTTTATTATCAGGTTGTTCTAAAACATCTATAAAAAGTCTTCAGCTGATCCAAAATGCTGCAGCAAGAGTTTTAACAGGTACTAGAAAGAGAGATCATACCTCTCCGGCTCTGGCCTCCCTTCACTGGCTTCCCATAGAGTTTAGAATTAAGTTTAAAATCCTTCTTCTTACTTACAAAGCTCTAAACAATCAGGCCCCTTTTTATTTAAAAGATCTGATACTACCATATTATCCTATCAGAGCACTACGCTCCCAAAATGCTGGATTACTTGTAATACCTAGAATCTCCAAAAGTACAATGGGAGGCAGAGCCTTCAGTTATCAAGCTCCTCTCCCGTGGAACCAGCTGCCAATCTGGATTCGGGAGTCAGACTCGATCTCTGTTTTTAAGAACAGGGTTAAAACCTTCCTTTTTGATATAGCCTACAATTAGTGGGGATCATGTGTTTCTGAACCCTCCCTTAGTTATGCTGCTAATAGGTTTAGTCAGCCGGGGCACCTCCAATAATGCACTGGGCCTCACTTCTTTCTTCACTCTTAATGAAATATTTTTTTTTTTTTGCTGGTCATTAACATCTGTTTGCTCTCTCCCATAGCTTGAGTCCCCATCATGCTGTTTGCTCTCTACATGTCTGTTCTTTTCATCTTCTCTATCCCCTCACCCCCCAGCCAGTCGCAGCAGATGACTGCCCCTCCCTGAGCCTGGTTCTGCTGGAGGTTTCTTCCTGTTAAAAGGAAGTTTTTCCTCTCCACCGTCGCCAAGCGCTTGCTCACAGGGGATCGCCTGATTGCTGGGGTCTTTCTGCAACTGTGGGGGTTCCCCCTACAGTTGAAAGAGCTATGAGATGACTGTTGTTGTGAAATGGTACTATTGTGGGCCTCAGGTTATTTCACACCTTAGACAGAGACAATGAATACACATGGGAGAACAATGCCCAAGTGGGTGAGAGGGGATTGAATGAAGTGAAGTGTAGATGTCATGCTGTGTAGGAGGAAGTGCCTTGAACCTTGTGAAGTGTGACTTGATATAGAGAGAGGAATGCTTGATGTGACCAGTCAGTCTGTCTTGTGCTTGTGAGATGTGAGTGTGTAATAAATCGTCTGAAATGAATATGCCTCTTCATTTACACACTCCACACTGGTGATCCAAGACGTATTATGGAACACGAGGCAAGAACCCCGGAGCCGGCCCGGTCGGGAAGCCCCAGAGACACTGAAGCCAACCCGCAGACAGCCAGGACTGGAACCCCCAGCAACGCATGGGCAGTTTCAGTCAAGCTACCAGATTTCTGGCAGCACAACCCGCGCTCTTGGTTCCACCTCACCGAGGCCCAGTTCGCCCTCCGGGGAGTAACAGCAGATGACACCAAGTTCTACCATGTGGTAGCAGCGCTGGACTCCCGCACAGCCCAGCAGGTAGCGAGCCTGCTCGACCAGCCACCAGCCAGCAGCAAATATGAGGCGTTCAAGGCTGCGCTCATCCAGCGATACACGCTTTCAGAATGTGAGAGAGCGGAGAGGCTCCTGGCGCAGACCAAGTTAGGAGATGGGTCGGCCGTAGACCTGATGGAGAAGATGCTGGCGTTGATGGGCACAGGCGACGGGCACTTTCTGTTTGCCCACCTTTTCCTCCCGAACCTGCCAACAGAAGCAAGAGCAGTTCTGGCCAATTCGCCGTTGCTGGCTGCGCGAGATTACCGTGCGCTAGCCCAGGAGGCAGACCGGATCATCTTCACCACCAGGGCGATCACAGTCAACGCGGCGGCAGCAGAGCCCAGCGAGACGACCAGGGGAGGCGAGGAGCCACCGACGGTAGCGGCAACGGGGGCCAAGGAGCGCCAGAAAGATACGCTCCGCTTCTACCACCCCCGCTTCGGAGGGAACCCACACAGATACGCGCCACCGTGCCACTTCAAGCGCTCGGGAAATGCCAAGGCCGGCAGTCGGTAGCAGCTGCAACCGCCGGTGAAGAGAACAAGCTGCTCTACATGACGGACTCGTGCTCGGGGAGACGCTTCCTCGTCGACACCGGAGCCCAGAAGAGCGTCATCCTGCCATCCTACGCTGACCAGCTGGCAGGACCTAGCGGCCCTGGAATGGTGGCAGTAAACAGCTCGGAGATTAAGACGTTCGCTCGAGGGACCCGGCCAACAGCACAAGCCAGCGTCACAACTCCAGGCGGTAAGTTCCACGCACTGCTCATCCAGTTCCCAGCACTCATGGTCCCGACGTTTTCGGCGGCCATCGCTAAACACAGGGTGGAGCACTTTATCACCACCACCGGGCCACCCGTTTTTGCAAGACCTCGGTGCTTGGACGCAGCTAAACTGGCCATAGCGCGCGAGGAGTTCGCCAACCTGGAAAGGTTGGGCATCATCAGGCGATCAAACAGCCCATGGGCATCCCCGCTACACATGGTCCTTAAGGCTGAGGGATCGTGGCGACCGTGCGGTGATTTCCGCAGGTTGAACAATGCCACAGCACATGACCGCTACCCAATTCCCCACATACAGGATTTTTCCATTCACCTCGCCGGAGCGCGCGTTTTTTCTAAAATAGACCTGGTCCGCGGTTACCACCAGGTCCCAGTGCGCGCGGAGGACGTACCCAAAACAACAGAACCATGGTCGGGCCGGCAGCAGAGACAGCTGGCCGTGATCTCAGAGTTTACTACCGATATTCAGCATGTGTCGGGTAAACTGAATGTGGTGGCGGACTGCCTCTCGCGCGCCGTGGTGGCCCCAGTCTACGTGGGGATAGATTATGCAGCCATGGCCGCGGAGCAGATTAGCGATGCAGACGTGCGCGTGCTCCAGTCTGGACCAACAGGGTTAAGGCTGGAGAGCAGGGTGCTGCAAGATGGCGCCCCCCCCCCCCCAATCTGTGATGTCTCCACGGGACGCCCACGTCCGGTAGTCCCGGTCACGTGGCGCCGCAGCATGTTTGAGTCGGTTCACACTCTGGCGCACCCAGGAGTGCACGCGTCTGTCAAAATGGTGGGAGAGAAGTTTGTGTGGCCAAGCCTACGCAAACAAGTAAAAGAGTGGGCTGCAGCCTGCGTGGCGTGCCAACAAGCCAAGGTACACAGGCACATGAAGGCTCCCTTGGAGCCGTTTCCGGTACCGGCTAAGAGGTTCGACCATGTGCACGTGGACCTTGTGGGCCCCCTCCCGCCATCACAGGGGTGCACGCACTTCCTGACAGTGGTGGACCGCACCACGCGCTGACCAGAAGCAGTCCCGCTGGCAGCAACCACATCCGCGGACGTAGCATGCGCTTTTTTAACAACATGGGTGGCGCGTTTTGGAGTCCCGTCGGACATTACGTCCAACAGGGGCCCGCAATTTGTTTCCGACCTCTGGTCCGCGATGGCCCGCAGCCTGGGTGCTGCAATTCATCGCACAACCGCGTACAACCCACAGGCCAATGGTTTATGCGAGCGTTTTCATAGATCACTGAAAGCAGCACTCAGGGCTTCACTGACGGATGCAAATTGGGTAGACAGGCTGCCGTGGGTTTTATTGGGGTTGCGCTCTGCGCCAAAAGAGGATTTGGAAGCTTCCCCGGCAGAGCTCGTTTTTGCGCAGCCCCTACGGCTGCCCGGGGAATTTCTACCGGACAATCCCGCGCCGGGCAGCTCCCCGTCTCAGCTTTTGCAGCGTAGCGCAAACATAGGCACACTGCCGGGCCCTGCCTACCACAGTTTTCCGCGTGCCTTCGTGCCTAAAACTTTGAAGAACGCGAAGTTCATGTTCGTCAGACACGACGCCCACCGCCCTCCATTGCGCCCACCCTATGATGGACCGTTCAGAGTGTTGGAAACAGGGGATAAGCATTTTGTGCTAGACTTGGGGGGTAGACAGGAGAGAATTGTCATAAGATAAGATAAGATAAGCCTTTATTAGTCCCACAACGGGGAAATTCCAGGATTGCAACAGCACAGGGATAGCAACACTCAGAGCAACAATCAGAAGGCAAGAAAAAAAAAAAAAAAAAAAAAAACAAGCAAGCAAGAGCAGCTAATATACATATGTACATATAGTAGACTCAAACCAGCCTTTGTAGTGGCGGATGAGCAAGTGCTGTTGGCGAGGGCCCCTCAGCGTGGAAGACCCCCACGGAGACCTCCCCAGGGGAACGATTCATCAGAGCAGCCACACGGACAGAGTGAAACCTCCCCCCACCCCTCTCCACGGCTCATCCGCAGTCGGACACACTCCCAGCAGCCTCCCACCGGCACAGCAGCGTCACGGAGGCAGTAAACCCCAGTTATAGCAGATATGGGAGGAGACTGAAGCCGAAACAGCATGTGGACTGATGTTCTATTGTTCTATCTAAGATGCTGGGGTGGTGGTGTGGGCCTCAGGTTATTTCACACCTTAGACAGAGACAATGAATACACATGGGAGAACAATGCCCAAGTGGGTGAGAGGGGGTTGAATGAAGTGTAGTGTAGATGTCATGCTGTGCAGGAGGAAGTGCCTTGAACCTTGTGAAGTGTGACTTGATATAGAGAGAGGAATGCTTGATGTGACCAGTCAGTCTGTTCTGTGCTTGTGAGATGTGTGTGTAATAAATTGTCTGAAATGAATATGCCTCTTCATTTACACACTCCACACTATATAAATAAAGTTGAATTGAATTGAATTGAATTTACTTGCGTTATCTTTGTCTTGTGGAGAAAGGGATAGGCGAGGCAACATGCTGAACGACACAAGGCTTTATTCTTTCAGAATCAGAATCAGAATCAGATTTATTGCCATTGTTCATGTAGTACACAAACTAGGAATCTGTCTCGGTGCAATGCTACAACATTAAAACATGATAAGATAAAGAGATAAACTAAAAAAAAAAATTAAAGACTAAAACCATGCAATAAGTGTAGAATAATAATAATAATAATAATAATAATAATAATAATGAGTAATACTAGTCACAGCAGTTTTAAATAAATTAGCAAGTAGCAGATGATGTGCAGTCGATAATGCAACAGAAAAACAGTGATGAATGACATGAGTCTGGTTGAGCTGCTGTATATAGTGCACGAGAGTCAATAAGTCACTTAATGTTCAGCAGTCTGATGGCAGAGGGGAAAAAGCTGTTCATGTGCCGGGAGGTTTTAGTCTGAATGGACCGAAGTCTTCTACCTGAGGGGAGGGTGGCAAACAGTACGTGACCAGGGTGTGAAGGATCGGCCATGATCCGGCCTGCACGCCTCCGGGTCCTGGAGATGTACAGATCCTGGAGAGATGGGAGCTTGCAGCCGATCACCTTCTCAGCAGTGCGCACGACGCGCTGCAGCCTTAGTCTGTCCCTGGCAGTAGCTCCTGCATACCACACGATTATGGAGGAGGTGAGGATGGACTCGATGATGGCCGTGTAGAACTGCACTAACATCTTGGTGGGTAGCTTGAGCTTCCTCAGCTGCCGCAGAAAGAACATCCTCTGCGGCATCCTCTTTCTCTTTCTCCAACAACATAACAGCAAACAGTGCTACAGTGCTCATGGGTCTCTGTGCTTTCCCCTTTTATATCTTTGGCTCGAGTTGGTGCCCATAGCGGTTGTAGCGGGGGCTGCCGATCCAGTGAACCGTCCTGCTGGTGAAGTGTACCGGAGGGCACGTCAGTCTGTGGAGGGAAAAGGGGGGGAACATCAGCTTTGCGATTGCAGGCCCCTGCCGAGGGATTGCCAACTTAAGGAGCCAACAACGGTGGCCGTCCGCGCTGAGGTCCGGTGTGCATCGTGCCTGCCGAAAACAAAACTGGCCTTCTGCAAGCTTCTTGGGATGAATGTGTGGGGAAAACTGTGGTGGGCCGGGCCGGGCCGCTCTCAGCCTCCGTCTGTGTAAAAATTGAGCGGCCAAATCAGCCTCGGCGTGGGGTTTTTCCGGTAAAAACTCTCCAGGGATCAGCAACAGCTGAGAAAAAAACAAATTCTGCTGGGGAATGGGGGGGGGGGGGTGCCAAATCCTACTTAGGTGCAGAGCGCAGCCCTAAGCTGGGGAGGCTGCCAAATCTTCCTTAGGTGTGGAGAGCAGTCCTAAAAGAACCCAGGGCCAGCGGTCAACCTAATTTGCGTCCGTGAGCGTACTGTTCATGTCCGTTCACCAAATGTCCTGATGGTGGATCCGTTGGCGGCCATAAGCTTGGGACCACTGCCCCCTGCCACCCTGTCTGTGTTGACCGGCAGGATGAGGTTCTTCTGGGAGCTGGAGTTCACCAGAGACAGTCTCCACGAATGTGTGTCTGTGACATACAGCAGCTTGTTTCTATCTCCAGCAGTCGCAGCTGTTACTGACTGCTGGCTGTGCTGTTTTCTGACTTCTTGCATTGGCATGGCGGCACGCATCGCTGGGTGTTTGAGCTGAAACGGTGACGATAGAAAGAGATCGTCCCGTTCCTGCGTCTCCTGGTGTCTGCTCCGGCTACCACCAACGGCTCCTCGACCTCGCTGGTATCCCTCCAGGATGCAACCACGTAGCAGTATCTTGTGTCATCCATAGTTATCCCGCGGAGTGTGACCTGGGCTTCTATGTGCAAAACTCACGCTGTCAGGTCGTGAAGTCAGAAGTCCGGGAGCTTGACTGAACGAGCGCATGCGCTGCTGCTGCTCTCCCTCAGGGTAGTCTCCGGGGCGGCGCTCAGCTCACTCTCCATGACATGTCTTGGAGTCACCAGTGTGGCTCGCTCTTCATGGCATGTCAGGGTCATCAGTGTGGAGAAAGAGATAGGCGAGACAACGAGCTGAACGACACAAGGCTTTATTCTTTTTCCAACAACATAACAGCAAACAGCGAAACAGCGCTACAGTGCTCATGGGTCTCTGTGCATTCCCCTTTTATATCTTTAATCCCATGCATCGAGACCTGGAGCTTTTGACCATCATACATTGTTGTTTAACAGAGGAATGTCTGGCACATTAACATAACATACACTGGCGCAACTTTCACACCTTTCTTCTCTCCGCTGCTCTGGTCATTCTTACTCTCCCCAGGGGGGCGCATAGAACTAACTGTCCCGTCTGATCCCCCCCAGTGACACCTCCTCCTTCAGTCCATTGTTCTCCCCTTCTCCCTGCCTCTCTGGGTGGAGAAAAACCCCACACCATGCCCCCACAGTCTAATATTTAAATTTGATGAGCTGAAACATTTAAGTGTGACATACAAAAAAATGAGAAATCAGGAAGGGGGCAAACACTTTTTCACACCACTGTATTGGAGAACATAGCATATGGTACACCGTGGTGGAGTCATCCAGGGCAAAGAGACAGCCCTAATGGCGGACACCTGTATATAGGGCAGTGCAGTGACGTGACAGGAAGTCTACATTACCACACTGCACTTCACAATAAAGTGCTGTCACAACACTGCTCACCTCCTGTTTCCTTTCCAATGAAAGAAGTCTCCAGAGAAAAACAACACTACTTTATTCTTGAGGCTGTTGGCAGGAAATCAGTAAAGCTGGGACACTCAGTGCTGGAATAAGCTAGCTGTTAAAGCTAACCTTAGCTGGAGTTAAGGCTTTTCCAGAACAACGCTGAGATCCAGACTTCACCAACATTCAAGACATTGTCTCTCGCTTGGGAAGTCTTTATTCTTCTGAACAACTGAAGAAAATGACGGCGTAGTAGCCCAAGGTTTGCTGTTCTGATGCCAAAATGTCAGAACACCGGCTAAATAGCCTGTGGCTTTTGGATTACAAGTAGCTGGGAGTCTACAGATCAACTGCTGATTGTTAACAATGAGGGATAACAATTAGACACCAAGACAACAATGTCTAACTTCATCTGAAAGCACCTGGACAGGTGAGTGTGCTGAATGAAGCCAGCCTTTAGCTAACGCTAGTGAAAGGGTTATGAAAAGTTAAGAGTGCCAAAATAATAATTCTGTAGGTAATCTCCCATTATGCTCTACACAAATTCTGTTTGCATTCTTATGAACAAACATGTTGTGTTAAACTCTGATAAACCGGAATTAGGCAGAGCTATACAGCCCTCTTCCTTCTTTCTCTCTCTTCTTTTAGTCAGGTCTATTACATTAGTTACACACCCAAACCAACACTTACACACACACTTTTTATAGTACATTTTAGGAGATACAGTAGGTAACGTGAATAGCAGATGGCCTGTTCACATCAGAGTTAAACTGGCCAATCAGACGGTTGCGTACAAGCCCATCCTATAAGTGACTTTCGCATTACGAGTGCGCATGTGCGGACTATGTGAGTTCAAAGTTCATGACTACCAAACATTCCGGTAGCCGCCTTGCTTTCGTATAGAGACAGTACTGCCACACCTGAACAATTGCCGTTTAAAGTCTGCTTCACCTAGGCCCCTGGTGCTGGGGGGGGGGAAGGGGGGTCCCCCCCCCCCCGGTCCGGGGTCGGGTGTGCGCCAGTGGTGTGGGTTGGCCCCGGTGCATCCTTGCGTGGCGGGGTCATGTTTTCCCTGGGGCCCTGGTGGCACCCTGGGATTGGTGCCTGCATCCTGGGTTGCTCTCCCTGTCCACTGGGGTCTGAGGGTGTGGGTGTGCATGTGTGTGTGTGAGAGTGGGTGTGAGTGGGGGCTTGTGTATGAGCGGATGCGGAAGTGGGTGTGTGTGTTGAGTGGGCAGGTGGGGCTGTGTGTGGGTGTAGGTGGGCATGTGTGATGGTGGGTGGGGATACGTGTGTGTATGGAAGCAGTTACTTGTGGGTGGATGTCTGGGGGGTGGAGGATGTGTGTATGGGTAGGAGAACTTTATTGTTTGGTAGGGGTTGGGCAGTCCATCTAGTGGAATGGGGGCTGGCGTTCTGGGGCCTGCTTGTCCTGGCCGCCCTGCTGTTGTGTTGCGGGGTGAGGCGCTTTGTCGCATCGCCCCTGGTGTCACTGGAGGCGAGTGTGTGTGTTGGTGCTTGGGGGTGGCTGGGGGGCTATTGGCGTGGGTTGATGGCCGTGTTTCCATCAGTTTGCTCCGGGGTGGCTGTGGTTGCAGGGCGGCCTGCGGCTGTCGGTGTGCATCTGGGGTGGGTGGTCATGGGCTTGCGTGGGTGCTCAGGGGTGTCGCCTGGCATGTTGGGCGCTGTGTGGGTCCGGCCCATTGTTCACTATTGTGACTGTTGTTGTCCATGTTTGTGTGTGTAAGATGAGTGGAAATTGGTATGGCTGCCCCATCATGTTAGTGGTGCTGGGAGCACCGGGGCGTAATGCTGGTGGGTTCTGGGCTGCTTCCACTGGTGGCCCTCGCCCTAGGTTGGGATTTGGGGGCAGTGGGTGGCCTCATGAACCAGTCTGCAAGCTGGCTTCTGGAGGGGGGGACGGCCTTGCTTTTAGACCACCTACCTCCCAGTCTTATTTCCCGCCCTCCCCCCCCCCGACTCTGGGTGGAATATACATCTTTTTTGTTACATTTAGGGCTTTGGGGTGGGGGTGTGCCGCACTGTGTCAGTGAAGGGGACACCTTTGCTGCACGGTGGGGCTGCACTCACCTCAATTTTAATTGCATTTTAGACACTGAAGGCTTGGGGGGATGGCGGCCCTGCTGCCCATCGCAGTGGCTAGCGGTGCTCCAATCACTATCCCCCCAATTTTAATTGCACTTTGGTAGTCCACACATTTACACACAATTACATCGTATAACCGACACCCACCCACCATGTTCTGTGCAGGGGGAGGGGGGTGGGGGTCCTCCCCCACCCCTGTTGCCCTGCTCCTGCTGGGGGCGTGGGGGCCTGGTGGGGAGCCTGGGACCTATCATGTTGTCAAAATCCCTGGGTGCTCCTGAATATATAGATACAACCAAGGAAGTGAGAAGGGGGCTGAATATGAGCATAAGTGAGAGAGAGGGGGTGATGAATGGAGTTGGTGATGGTGGGTCGGTTTTGTGCGGCGCTTTGCATGTCGGGTGGCATCTCGGGGCATCTGTGGTGGTCTGCTGATTGGTCAATCAGATGGACGCCGGGGGTGGGGGTCTGCTTCTGTGGCCTGCGCCGGTGGTCTCCCTGGTCACTGCCGGGCACTGGTGCGTGTTCAGGCTCACTGCATCTGCTTCGCAGCCACCTTATGAAACAAGAGTGAATGAGGGGTGAGTTTGAATGAGTACAGGAGTGAAAGAGAATGGGTCAGTCTGGGTGAGTGAGCGGGAGTTAGTGCATTGGGTGCACATGGGAGCATGTGGGTGTGAAGGTGTGAGGAGGGGTGTGTCTGCGAGTCGGGAGGTGCTGGATTAAGGGGGGTAGTGCCTCTTGGCAACGTGGGCTCTCCTGGGCGGGAGGACTTCTTTGGCCATGGGGGTCCCCGGGATGTGCGACAGATGCACAGGGGCGGGCCCGCTGTGGGGGTGCCTGGGGGGGCTCGCACCGGGGGGCATGGGCCAGTCTCCGCCACGGGGGTGGGGTTGCTGGCCTCCTGGTGCCTGGGGCCCGGGGGTCGGCGTCGGCCCCGCTGGGGGTTGGGGGTTGGGGGTTGGGTGGGTCCAGGGGTATGGGGTCACCGCGCTGGCCGCCGAGCAGCCTGGCCTCCCTTGATCGTCCCTCCGGGGGCGGATGCCTGACTTTCCTGGGACTTGCTGACCTCGGACATTTGTCCCCTGTGGGGGTTGGTGGCATTGCCTTGCCTGCTCGGGGTTCCCGGGGAGAGAGCTGCTGCGACCGGCCCTCCGCTTCGTGTGTTTCCTGACAAACCACTCACATGCACACACTTATTTTGCACGCGTTCTCATATATATGCACGCAGACATACACGTGCAAGTGTCTCTCCTTTAACAGGTGCGGAAACCAGACTCGTGTTGAGACATCTTCGGTGGAAGAAGCAGTTTGTCTTTTGTTTGTTTTAGTTGTTGGTTTGTTTGGTTTTTTGTCTGTTCCCCTCCCTTTTCTTCTCCCCCTCCACACACTTCCTTTCCCTCTTCCCCATCCTGTTGGGTCTTCCATGGGTAAAATAATTAAAATAAAGTATTAAAAGTTATTACAGGAGGAGTTTACAACAATATACAATACACACTTAGGAACTGTATAAGCTCCTCTTGGCAAAGTAAATCTGTTTTGGCACAATAGGGGTGACAGATCCCTATTCTGTTTGCCTAGCTGCCTGACAGGACAAGGGGGAAAAAAAAAAAGTCTGCTTCAAGCTTTAAATCGCCGTTATGCCAGGTGCACATTGTGCCGTAGTAAAGTGTGGAATGGCATGTATCATCTAGAGCGGTGGAAAAAGCAAACTTGCAGACATACATGTGAGTAACTTTGGGACCAGCGTGTGTACATGTCCACCGCCATTCACGTTATATACATTCCCCAAGGAGCTGAAGGATCCAGACGGACGTAATTGTTGGATTAAAGCAGTAAGTCTATAGCCTAATTGACACGATGTAGAGGGTGTAAGGGAAGGATGTGGAGGCGAGGCACGAGCATAGGTCGACACAGGTTCTATATTGACCCTCTAACATAAATACAGCCAGTGGACCCCAGCGTTGCCCGCTGGGGCCGTGTGTCTGGTAGGAGAGTTTTTGCGTTTCAAGGCATGTATAACAGGCTCTTTTATACATGTTATACAAACAGACAGAATGCATGGCACATTAGCATAGTGATTGTCATCTAATACATATCAGTCAATACACATCATTAGCATGACATCAGCTAGCGCCCAGCCCGGATGTCCTCTCCAAGGACGCATACATAACAGCCCCGTCTGATTGCCCCCTGGGGTTCTCTGTCCATATGTAAATTGTCCTCTGTTTCCTCCAGCCCTGATGAGTGTGAGATAGTGTCCGTCCGCAGTGTGCTGGGTCACCACGAGTCTAAACCCTGACGTAGTAGGTACGGACAGGCAGGCCTTGATCTAGGATATACAGTTAGGCCCAGAAATATTTGGACAGTGACACAAGTTTTGTTATTTTAGCTGTTTACAAAAACATATTCAGGATACAATTATATAATCAATATGGGCTTAAAGTGCAGACTCTCAGCTGTAATTTGAGAGTATTCACATCCAAATTGGAGCAAGGGTTTAGGAATTACAGCTCTTTAATACGTAGCCGCCTCTTTTTCAAGGGACCAAAAGTAATTGGACAATTGACTCAGAAGGCTGCAAAAAAAAAAATAAAATAACAAGGCTACATGGGCTCTTCCCTCGTTAACCTGTCATCAATTAAGCAGTTAAAAGGTCTGGAGTTGATTCCAGGTGTGGCGTTTGCATTTGGAAGCTGTTGCTGTGAACACACAACATGCGGTCAAAGGAGCTCTCAATGGAGGTGAAACAGACCATCCTGAGGCTGAAAAAAAGAAGAAATCCATCAGAGAGATAGCAGTAGTGATGGGTCCATGAGGCGTCATGATGCGTTTCGACACATTGCAAAACTGTATTGATACTGTGTTGAAACTGTGTTGCTGAATACTGACACCTGCTGGACCTTAAAAATCCCTACAGTCAACCTAGTTGACAGACTCAACTGACACTGATTTGATGACCTAGTATATACAATAATATACTGCTAAAAAACAAAACAAAACTGTCCACTTAGGAAGCAACACTGACAATCAATTTCACCTGCTGTTGTGTGATTTTGTTGTCAGCACAACTATGTAAAGAACAAAGTATTTAATAAGAATATTTCATTCAAATCTAGGATGTTTAGTCCATCCATCCAGCTTCTACCACTTTTCTGGAGGTCCGGGTCACGGAGGCAGCAGTTCAAGCAGAGAAGCCCAGACTTCCCTCTCCCCAGCCACCTGCTCCAGCTCTTCAGAGGGGATACCAAGGCGTTCCCAGACCAGCTGGGAGAAAAACTTGACCCCGGGGCAGACCCAGGATGTTTAGTGTTTCCTTTATTTTTTTTGAGCAGTATATAATTTAAGTCATTGTATTATTTCATATCTTCATTTTAATTTCAAATATCATTGATATTTTTAGATACAGTCAATAAATAATGTGAACATGTATCATAACATGAAAATCTAAGTGAACATGTTGTGAATGAGGATGCTTGTGGACTGGGATTTTTTTTTTTTTTTTACAAATTTTTATTAAAAACAAAAAAGCTTTTCCAACGTTTTGAAATTGAGTCTGTTATGCTTTTTTGATACAACTTCTCCAGCTGTAGAAAACACCCGCTCACACGACACGGATGAGGCTGGAGTGCAGAGAAATTGTAAGGCAAGCTGAAAGAGGTTTGGATAGATGGTCTTTTGGTTGTCCCAGTATCTCAGAGGATCCTGGGACCTGGCAATATTGCCCTCTGCCAGGTATCTCTGCACCTCCTGGATGGCATCAGCTGTGGCACTTTTGGTCTGCCTGCCCACTTTGATGTTGAGATGTTGCCAAAGGTTATCTAAAAAACAACAAATTGGCATTTTAGTACAGGATTTCCAAACAACAACAAACAAATAATGCTGAATAACATGGCTGAAGTGGGTGCAGACAGCTGTTGTGAAGATGGTCCCGTCTAAATTGAGACTATGTGCAATGCAAATTGAGTGCCGAATTTGAAGCTGTCTAGTGGATGCAATCATGTTTGGTGCTGCGTCGGTCACAAAACACTTTACTTTATTGGTTATGGCCCAGTCCTCCATCATGCCCCTTTTGACTTGGGCCAAATTGTCAGCAGTGTGACTTTGTGGAAAGTATTGCACTCCCAGCACAGATGTACACAACTGCAAATTCTCATTAATGTAGTGACAGGTAAGAGCCAAGTAAGCCTCCATGTTCACAGATGTCCACATGTCAGCTATTATACTCACTGCCACAGCTTGCTGTACTTCCTTTTTCACTCGTTCCCGTTCCTCCTCGTACTTTTTGGCCACCATTTGTTTGATGGTCTGAAAATTACACCAAGTCAAACCAAAAGCAAATCCATATATTTAAATTAAAGATTAAATAAATTGTATATATCAGCTACTACTTTAGATAATTTCCACAAACCTTTCTGGTTGGCAAAACATGAGGGCTGAAGGGCGTGAACCAGTTCTCTGAACCCTTCACTCTCCACAATGCTGAAGGGCTGGCAGTCCTTCAGGATGAAATTGAGCAGAGCCTCATCCAGCACCTGCTTCCTGGAAGCTTGATGGTTAAAAATGAAGTAAAGAATAAATTAATAGGAATTAATTATCAATAAAGAAACTGAGCAAGTTATAGAATGGCTGTATACCTGAGTCTATCCTGGGTCTATCCGGGACTTCATTTTCATGCCTGGCCCTATAATGTCTGGCATTGAGGAGGTGCTTTTGTTTAAATATGACAGCTCTGTTGAACAAATGTGACATTTAGCCTGCAGAAAATATGAAGAGTAAACTAAGAGTCACTTTAAAATGAATTTGAATTCAGATAAATCAAGTGGAAACTCTGAGAGGAACAGGATGAAACAAGGAAATTAAAACAAAGAAAATAGTATTTTAAAAATACTATATTTTTTGGAAATACCTTATTTTCCGATATCAGATCAAAATGGTCCCACACGGTGGAAACCTTTCTTTTTCCTTGACGCTGCTGCTCGTGCTCCATAGTTCGTGATAAATTTGTACAACGACCGTCCGCAACACATGCGACTGTTTGGGCAAATGCATCTCCGTTGGCAGAGATGCCCTTCCTTATAAACGCGGGCGCGGCAGTGTTTCGACGCCCTAGCATCACGTGACCGATACAGTCCCTGTATCGGTCACGTGACTTTCTTAATGCGAGACGTGCCGACGCGCACCGAAACTGGGTTTCGCTCTATGAGCCCGACGCATGCGCCGACGCATCGGTGTTGCCGGACCCATCACTAGATAGCAGAAATGTTAGGAGTGGCCAAATCAACAGTTTGGTACATTCTGAGAAAAAAAAGAGTGCACTGGTGAGCTTGGGAACTCAACAAGGCCTGGACGTCCATGGAAGACAACAGTGGTGGATGATCACAGAATCCTTTCCATGGTGAAGAACAACCCTTCACAACATCCACTCAAGTGAAGAACACTCTCCAGGAAGTAGGTGTATCAGTATGATCCAAAACATACTGCAAAAGCAACCCAGGAGTTTTTTAAAGCAACGAAGTGGAATATTCTGCAATGGCCGAGTCAATCACCAGATCTCAACCCAGTCGAGCATGCATTTCACTTGCTCAAGACAAAACTTAAGGCAGAAAGACCCACAAACAAGCAACAACTGAAGACAGCTGCAGTAAAGGCCTGGCAAAGCATCACAAAGGAGGAAACCTAGCGTTTGGTGATGTCCATGGGTTCCAGACTTCATGCAGTCATTGCCTGCAAAGGATTCTCAACAAAATATTGAAAAGTAACATTTTACTTAGGGTTATGTTTATTTGTCCAATTACTTTTGAGCCCCTGAAATGAGGAGCGTTTGTATAAAAATAGCTACAATTCCTACATGTTTAATCATATATTTTTGTTCAACCCCTTGAATTAAATCTTAAAAGTCTGCACTTCAATCCCGCTGTAGTTGTTTCATTTCAAATCCAATGTGGTGGCATGCAGAGCCCAAATCATGAAGATTGTGTCACTGTCCAAATATTTCTGGACCTAACTGTAGTTCTTTGTATATTGGTAATGAAGCTCGATCTACACACACACATGTAATTAAGGCCATTGATAAGTAAGCTGGTATAAAATAAAATTGCAAATCATTGAAAACGTGTGGTACTTAAACTATAGTATTATCAACCTAGAGATCTAAGTAAGCAGGCTATGCCTTGTAGTGAAATTTACTCAGAATGACAAAACCAAAGTTGAGCTGTCAAACCACTCGCTTACCTTCTTTGTAGTCGTTTCAGAGTCTTGCAAGTAAGGGTGCTTGGTCCTTTGACAACAAAAAAATCTGCTATGTCAGCATACATACAGGGGGGGGCATTTTGGCCAATTTCTGCAACATGGCCGTGAATGCAAGCGCAACTAGTTTATCCTTGCGTTTGCGGGTACAACTGGGAAGACCCCTATGCATACAATATGCTCGTAGAGGGCTCGTAGGTGGGGGGGCAAGGGGGGGCGAAGCCCCCCGAAGCTCCTGGGTTTTTATGATTTTTAGGTACCAGAACTGTGCTTATTTTTTTTTTTATTTATTTTTTTTTTTTTTATTACTTATTTTGTACCCGTAGGTAGATTAGTTTTGCAGTCTGGTGACAAGCCACCAGCCGCCGGTTGCTGCGTGCGCAAGCGCCCCTTATCCCTAACCTGCATGTTTTTGGCATGTGGGAGGAAACTGGAGAAATCCCAGAGTAAACCCACGCAACACAGGGAGAACATGCAAACTCCACACAGATCACTGTTGGCCGGGGACAGGGATCGAACCCACGATCTCACGATCCCCGCGATCCCCCGGCCGAGGGTAAACTGTGCTGCCACAGTGCTAACCACTGCGCCACCGTGCAGCCAAGACATAAATGACATAAATGACATAAAACAAACAGCTGAATGCCACTTATTACTGTATAATATTGACTTATGTTCCAAGAAGATAGCATTCCTAAAATATTCCAACAAGCATTATCCATCACATGCTTTAACACTTGATCAAATCAAAATCAGTTAATTTTATCTATTGCATAATAGAAATAAAATTCATTCATACCATTACTTTTTATAATTTCAGCATTCATTTCAGATCACCAGTTTCAATCTCCATTGAGTCTTCAGCAGTTCATTTTGCACAATCACTGATGTAGCTAAGTCTTAGAAATATTCAAAAGTTATGAGTCAATGTCCACTGTGCACTGTCAATTTCAAACTGTTTGGAATCATAAAAGTATCCATCCATCCATCTTCTACCGCTTTTCCGGAGGTCCGGGTCGCGGAAGCAGCAGTTCAAGCAGAGAAGCCCAGACTTCCCTCTCCCCAGCCACCTGCTCCAGCTCTTCAGAGGGGATGCCAAGGCGTTCCCAGACCAGCTGGGAGACATAGTCTCTCCACCGAGTCCTGGGTCTGCCCCGGGGTCTCCTCCCAGTGGGATGTGCCCGAAACACCTCAAGTGGGAGGCGTCCAGGAGGCATCCTGATCAGATGCCCATACCACCTCAACTGACTCCTTTCAATGTGGAGGAGCAGCGGTTCTACTCTGAGCCTCTCTCGGATGACTGAGCTCCTCACCCTATCTCTGAGGGTGAGTTCAGCAATCCTACGGAGAAAGCTCATTTCAGCCGCTTGTATCCACGATCTCATTCTTTCGGTCATTACCCAAAGCTCGTGACCATAGGTGAGAGTAGGAACGTAGATTGACTGGTGAATCGACAGCTTTGCCTTAGAACTAAGCTCCCTCTTCACCACAACAGACCGGTACAACGTCCGCATCACTGCAGATGCTGCTCCAATCCGTCTGTCAATCTCTTGCTTCATTTTCCCCTCACTTGTGAACAAGACCCCAAGATACTTAAACTCCTCCACTTGGGGCAGGAGGCTGTCCCCAACCTGGAGAGGACAATCCACCTTTTTCCGGCTGAGGACCATGGACTCGGACTTGGAGGTGCTGATTCTCATCCCAGCCGCTTCACACTCAGCGGCAAACCGTCCCAGCAAGAGCTGTAGGTCATTGCTGGATGAAGCCAACAGGACAACATCATCTGCAAACAACAGAGATGAGATCCTGTGGTCACCAAGCATGACACCCTCCATTCCCTGGCTGCGCCTAGAAATCCTGTCCATAAAAATTATGAACAGGATTGGTGACAAAGGGCAGCCCTGGCGGAGTCCAACTCTCACTGGGAATGACTCCGACCGAGTGTTGGCAATACGAACCAAACTCTCATAACGGTCGTACAGAGACCGAATAGCTCGTAACAACAAGCCCGATACTCCATACTCCCGAAGCACCCCCCACAAAAATCCACGAGGGACGCGGTCAAATGCCTTCTCCAAGTCCACAAAACACATGTAAACTGGTTGGGCAAACTCCCACGAACCCTCAAGAATTCTTGAGAGGGTAAAGAGCTGGTCCGATGTGCCACGGCCAGGACGAAAACCACATTGCTCCTCCTGAATCCGAGGTTTGACCAACGGCCGGACTCTCCTCTCCAGTACCTTGGCATAGACCTTCCCAGGGAGGCTGAGGAGTGTGATCCCTCTAAAGTTGGAGCACACCCTCCGGTCCCCCTCATGGATCGTCACCTTATCGTGGTGGTGGTGGTGGTGGGGGGGGGGGGTTTGCGTGCCCCAGTGATCCCAGGAGCTATGTTGTCCGGGGCAATTTGCCTCTGATAGGGTCTCCCAAGACAAACTGGTCCTGGGTGAAGGGCCAGACTAAGAACGATCCAACAGACTCTCATGATAAATTGTATATCAAGGATTCAGTGTACCCCGCCCGGTATGGGGTTACCGGGGCCTCACCCTGGAGCCAGGCCTGGGGGAGGGGCTCGAAGGCTAGCGTCTGGTGGCCGGGTTTCCACCCATGGGACCCGGCCGGGCTCAGCCCGAAGGAGTTACATGGGTCCGCCCTCCAGTGGGCTCACCACCTGCACGAGGGATCATGGGGGTCCGGTGCTATGTGGATTAGGTGGCGGTCAAAGGCGGAGACCTTGGCGGACTGATCCTAAGCTTCCTAAACTGGCTTTCTATCATAAAAGTAATCTAACTAAATTGTTTTGCTATTTTTTTCTACTCAACATCAATGTCAGGGCGCTGCAGGAGTTTTTGGGGATGGTTAACTTTTATAACCGTTTTCTCTCCCGCGCAGCCCAGCTCATACAGCCGTGGTACGCCACACTCAAGAAATGGAAACCGGCGGACAGAGTCGACTGGACTCCTGAGCGGGAGCAGGCGTTCTCTGAGGTTAAAACAGCTCTGGCAAATGCTGCACTACTGGCGCACCCAGACCCGGTGGCTCGGATAGCGCTACTGACGCCTCGGACATGGGCATAGCGGCCGTCGTGGAGCAATGCGTTGCCGGTTCTTGGCAGCCGCTCACCTTTTTTAGCATGTCTTTGCACGACAGTGAGCGTAAATACAGCGTGTTCGGCAGAGAGTTAATGGCTCTCCACCTGGCCATACGCAACTTCCAGTTCTGCCTGAAAGGGCGCACCTTCACTGCGCTCGTGGACCACAAGCTGCTAACGTACTTAACATACTTTATCTTCCTGGAAGATAAAAAAAAAAAGCGGAATTCCACGAATTAGCAGAAAAATCACATCCCTGACGAACACGCCGCCATGAATTTTTGACAAAGCATACAACGAGCCATTTGATTGGTCTAATCGTTTGCAACTATCCAATTGCAGGGCTGTTTACAATACAGCAGTAGCTTGAGTACAAAACATCCAGGTTATCGCGGGAGACTTGACCCCGAGAAGCGCTGAGCGCTTATGTAATCGTGTTGATTTTCGCTAAAATCGGTAACAATAAGGTACCTTACCCCCCCTAAAATTTTCTCAACGGATTTAGACGATTCACAGAAATGATCAATTTGAAAATAAATTGGCAGAAATCCGCGGATCGGCGGAAAATTGCCATCCCTGAGGTACGGACAGGCAGGCCTTGATCTAGGATATAGTTCTTTGTATATTGGTAATGAAGCTTGATCTACACACACACACGTAATTAAGGCCATTGATAAGTAGGCTGGTATAAAATAAAATTGCAAATCATTGAAAACGTGTGGTACTTAAACTATAGTATTATCAACCTAGAGATCTAAGTAAGCAGGCTATGCCTTGTAGTGAAATTTACTCAGGATGAAAAAACCAAAGTTGAGCTGTCAAACCACTCGCTTACCTTCTTTGTAGTCATTTCGGAGTCTCGCAAGTAAGGGTGCTTGGTCCTTTGACAACAAAAAAATCTGCTTGTCAGCATACATACAGGGGGGCCATTTTGGCCAATTTCTGCAACATGGCCGAGAAAAAATAGATAGATAGATAGATAGATAGATCTTTAATTGTCATTGTCACAGGTACAACGAAATTCAAAGTGCTCTCCAGTCAGTGCCCCATTTATAAAAACATTGCCCCATTATAAAAAACATAAAAATCAGATAAAATAATAATTAAAAAGAATAAATAACAAGCCACATTCACACAGACATCAACACAGGACATCATGCACACACAGTCATTGCAAGGAGCATTCAACAACATACAATCATGTCCATTTAGCACATTACTTCCTCATTTTATTCAGAATGGTTATTGCTGTTGGATAGAAGCTGTGTTTGAGTCTATTTGTCCTTGTGTTCATTTGTCTATATCGTTTCCCAGATGGCAGTAGTTCAAACAATGAGTGTCCAGGATGTGAAGTATCCTTTAAAATATTTTGAGCCTTCTTCTGGCAACGGGAGCGGTGTAGGTCTTCCAACGTGAGGAGAGGGCAGCCAATGATCTTCTGGGTGGTGTCAATGACCCTCTGGAGTGCTTTCCTCTGAGCTACTGTACAACTACTTTACCAGATGCATATACAGTATATTAATATGCTTTCAACAGAAGCTCGATAAAAGGACACCAGCAGTCTCTGTATGATGTTCTCCTTCCTGAGAATCCTCAGGAAGTACAGTCTCTGCTGGGCCTTTTTCACCAGCTCAGAGGTGTTCACACTCCAGGACAGGTTCTCCTCTATGTGGACTCCCAGGAAACGGAAGTCAGCTACCCTCTCAATGCAAGCGCAACTAGTTTATCCTTGCGTTTGCGGGTACAACCAGGAAGACCCCTATGCATACAATATGCTCGTAGATCAGGAACTTTCCATAAATTAAATGTATCGATAGAGCATGTTTGGTAGCCACGTTCCCATGATGCTTTGTGCGAGCCGAGATGCGAAAGTCGCTTATTGTACGGGGTTGGTCTAACCAACCCCAGAAGATGAATGCAAGTTGCACCTGGAAGTCGAGGTCAGTCTGGCGACGCTCCAGAGGGAGCTGTGTCCTGCTTGCTGTACATGTGACCTCTGAATAAATGCTGCATCTTTGAAAATGAAGAATTCTCCGGCTTATTCTTGGATCTTTCAATCAAAGAATCGGGATTTTAACACTAAATCAAATTAGATCACATATGAAAAAAAAAACAGAAAAACAAACAGGAGAAATTAAGTTGGGGGCTCTGTGAATAATATATGGGCGATTGTGGATAAACATGCATTATAAGTGAAGATCAAGAAATATATTTAGCTTTGTACATGTCTGGATAGGTGATGCTAGCCCACTTCTCCATGGCTTTTGGCCAGTTTTGCTTTGGAATGAGATAGTGGGCTGCTTCTCAATTAAAACTAATTTGTCGTCATAGTCGGAGGCTTTCACTTTTTTTTTTTTGTTCCATTTTACTCCGTGATTATCCCTCCATTATGGCCCGTGATAGAGTCTCACACCCCCTCTACTTCCGTATAAGCGATCTTAAATCAGAAGAAAAATAAAATCTCCACTGAAGTGAATGGCTGGAGAGAAATTGTCTTTTGATCCTGATCGAATTTTGCCACGAATTGCACATATGTTTGTCAATTTAAAAAGATAATTTTCCACGTAAATAATGATGTAGGTTGTTGTCGAACTGTTAAGGTATAAGGTTATGAAAGTATGTAAATTCAAACACGACAAACACAGAGGCATGTACCTGACCTCGTGTTCAAAGCGTGCCCAGGGTGAAGTATAGCAGTCCTCTGGATCAGTTCCAGCTGTCTAAATACTAAGAATACCTTTGTGTTGGTTTTCTAGAGCCTTCTTTCATCGGTCAGGAAACAGGAGGTGAGGTTTTAGTAACCTCCCGCCATGATCGTGTTTGGTGTCCGCTAATCCTTTTAACAAAAAAACTAAATATTACTCTGTTATTATATAACAACTGACAACTTTAATTACGTGGAAACTTATCTTTTAAATTGACAAACATCATATGTGTAACTCGTTGCAAAATTTGATCAGGATCAAAAGATAATTTCACTCGTCATTCATTTCAAAGGAGAAGTTTTCCGATTGTGGGTGCCTTATGCGGAAGTAGAGGGGGCGTGACTTATGCTCACTAGGGTCTCTGCAGAACCTCTGCTTGGATTTAACCACCGCCTTCCGTAATAACGGAACGCGCCCATGTCTAAATCGAATGCATCTGCGGTGACGTCAGAATCTTTGTTTACCGGTCCTTCGCTCGAGACAACAGCGCTTCTGGCTATGTCTGCGGTTTGAATCTTGCTGCCGCTGCTTCAGTCAGGACGTGTAATTTTACTGTTTCACAGTTCATTCGCTGCCCCAGAAACATGTCACAAAACGGGCCTGAAGTCGGAGTGGACTCTACAGACGCGAGACGACAAGATGAGCAACAGCAGTGAGTTTGTTTGGCTAGTTGTTGACCTTTGCGTGAGGCGCCTTGCCGTTTGTGTGTCCTGTTACAGCTATGAGACAATACGGAACCTGATTACCCCCGTTAACCTCACGCTGCTGCTCCATTTGGACACGATAAAACTTATGCAACGGCGGTTTTTAGCAGTGACTTGCATATGCAAGAAACACTAGGCCTGTAAACTACTGTCATTGCTGTGCTTTTCTGCATGCTTTATTGTGCGTTTTCCCCCATTTCCTTTAGGTCAACGGGCCTTTTGTCTGCCGCTACCCCAATGGACGTGGACGCCAGTCCACACTCCCACAGCTTCAGATACAGCCTGAATTTCCCCAGCATAGGCCAGTGCATCATCATCAACAACAAGAACTTTAACAGATGCACAGGTGATCATTGAGGTTATTTATTTATGTAGGCCTGTAGTGATTGATTTGTGGAAAGCGAAAGTGCTGTTCAAAGTCACACTGTCTCAGTTCACATAGGGTTAAGTGAGTGAGTCTGACTTTTTATCAGCTTGTGCTGTGATGTCCTTGATGATTTGTTTAAGGCAGAGTGAATGGTTGCCTGTGTGTCTGTTATTTTCTCCTAACGCAATGAATGTAAATAGCTTTGTGAGTTAACATGATTCATGTAGGTGTTCCCCTTTAAGGAGAACTACTTGACAATTCAAACAGGATGCGCTGAACCACGCCAGTCATGCAAACTTGGACATTTCACGTGATATGTATGTGTGTGTGTGTGTGTGTGTGTGTGTTTAAGCGATCCTGCATGTTGAAGCAATAAGTTGGAAAATTTAGCTGTGGATTCCATGTGAAGCAGTTGCTGTGTAGGGACAAAAATGAACCAAACCACATGAGACTTATTAGGGTATGTGTGCCTTAACATGATCAAGAAAACGTTTGGAATACAGATTCTTCATACTTGGTTTTGTGCATGATGTTACATTTGTTATGAGCTCCAAAATGCTGGTCAGTACTTCTAGCTCAACATGAAGCCAAGACCATAACCTTGGGGAATATAAAAACAGATATTGTCTTTGTAAGTGTGGATAATGCATTGAGCTGACAGTCTACATATAAGTTAATTTCCTTCCACAGCATGTGGGACACCATGTGGTGTATAGGGTGGCGCCTATCTCCGTTTTCACTGACCCTTGGCCACACAGCTACTGTAAGTAGTAAAAACTACAGTGGGGGTCAGTCCTCTGGGAGCTCTGTGCGTTAACTTTCCTTTCCCCATTCAGTTATGCTGAGCACCAAGCTAGAAGGTGGAAAGTATCATTTTTATTTGGTCTTTTGTATGACCCGGCCGGGATTTGAATCCACGACTTCCTGGTTGTGAGGCGGATGCTCAGCCAGCTAGGCCACCACTCCAGTCACAGTCTACATGTATGAAAGGCATATCCAGACTGAAGCAACACATGATCCGTAGTGAAGATAGACCGACTGGCTCAGATGTTCACTGCTAAAACTTTAATTGGAGTCAGCTGTTGGCTGGCACTGTTATGATGTGTTCTTTCATTTTTCAGTTGGTATGTAAATTTTCTGTGAATCCTTGGTTGTTGTAGATTATTAGATACATGTTTTGTCAGAAAAATGCAAGATTGGCTTTTGCTATGCAACCACCAGTGATTTAAAGATAGACGCTTGAGCTTTTGTGGCAAGTGAGGATTACCTTTCATCTGTTTGTATTGTGTGTAGGGGATTAATTGTGTTGAACCGTGGCCCGGTAACTTTATGTTTCACTACCTCATAAAATTTGATATTGAAGATACTTCAGTTGTTTGAGGTTCATACAATATTGACAGGTGCATTTGTAGCATTGCATAAGGCTTTGTCACACGGACCTGCACCTGTTCTCGTGTGTGTACCTGCAGTGTGGGAAAAAATGTACTTCAGGTGCACATGTATGATTCTGGTTTGACTGTTGTTCAAACAGGAATACTTGTAAATATGCATTGAGCCACACTGGGATTGAAAATTCCACTTGCCTCAGCAAGTGTATACATGTGGGCATCCAAGTACATACTGTATGTGTACATACATGTATACAAGTGCAGGGTTTCCTCTGGTAACATTTCTGGGTGGGGGCCCGCCTCGCCAGAAAAATTACCACCATGCCAATAAGGAGATATGAATTTAAGAAAAATATATGAAGCAATGACTTTATGCAAGCGCGCACACAAACAACGCGCGTGGCCGTCATCCGTGCAGAGTTTAGAAGCGCCCCGCCCACGCAAGCTTTCCAGTCAGTCAGAAAACGAGAATAAAAATATACATGAATCATACATACATATATACATTCTTTCACAGCGGCAGCAGCATCTTCAAAATGAAAGGAGTGAAAACTAGGAAGTCAAACAGCAGAAATGGACTCTATACAGTGGGGCAAAAAAGTATTTAGTCAGCCACCAATTGTGCAAGTTCTCCCACTTAAAAGATGGAGAGAGGTCTCCAATTTTCATCATAGGTATACCTCAACTATGAGAGACAAAATGAGAAAAAAAATCCAGAAAATCACATTGATGGATTTTTAATAAATTAATTGGTAAATTCCTCAGTAAAATAAGTATTTGGTCACCTACAAACAAGCAAGATTTCTGGCTCTCACAGACCTGTAACTTCTTCTTTAAGAGACTCCTCTGTCCTCCACTCGTTACCTGTATTAATGGCACCTGTTTGAACTCATTATCAGTATAAAAGACACCTGTCCACAACCTCAAACAGTCAGACTCCAAATTCCGCTATGGCCAAGACCAAAGAGCTGTCAAAGGACACCAGAAACAAAATTGTAGACCTGCACCAGGCTGGGAAGACTGAATCTGCAATAGGTAAGCAGCTTGGTGTTAAGAAATCAACTGTGGGAGCAATTATTAGAAAATGGAAGACATACAAGACCACTGATAATCTCCCTCGATCTGGGGCTCCACGCAAGATCTCACCCTGTGGGGTCAAAATGATCACGAGAACGGTGAGCAAAAATCCCAGAACCACATGGGGGGACCTAGTGAATGACCTGCAGAGAGCTTGGACCAAAGTAACAAAGGCTACATCAGAAACACACTACGCCGCCAGGGACTCAAATCCTGCAGTGCCAGACATGTCCCCCTGCTTAAGCCAGTACATGTCCAGGCCCGTCTGAAGTTTGCTAGAGAGCATTTGGATGATCCAGAAGAGGATTGGGAGAATGTCATATGGTCAGATGAAACCAAAATAGAACTTTTTGGTAAAAACTCAACTTGTCGTGTTTGGAGGAGAAAGAACACCATAACTACTGTGAAGCATGGGGGTGGAAACATCATACTTTGGGGCTGCTTTTCTGCAAAGGGACCAGGACGACTGATCCGTGTAAAGGAAAGAATGAATGGGGCCGTGTATCGTGAGATTTTGAGTGAAAACCTCCTTCCACCAGCAAGGGCATTGAAGATGAAACGTGGCTGGGTCTTTCAGCCTGACAATGATCCCAAACACACCGCCCGGGCAACGAAGGAGTGGCTTCGTAAGAAGCATTTCAAGGTCCTGGAGTGGCCTAGCTAGTCTCCAGAGCTCAACCCCATAGAAAATCTTTGGAGGGAGTTGAAAGTCTGTGTTGCCCAGCGACAGCCCCAAAACATCACTGCTCTAGAGGAGATCTGCATGGAGGAATGGGCCAAAATACCAGCAACAGTGTGTGAAAACCTTGTGAAAACTTACAGAAAACGTTTGACCTCTGTCATTGCCAACAAAGGGTATATAACAAAGTATTGAGATGAACTTTTGTTATTGACCAAATACTTATTTTACCGAGGAATTTACCAATTAATTCATTAAAAATCCTTCAATGTGATTTTCTGGATTTCTTTTTTTCTTATTTTGTCTCTCATAGTTGAGGTATACCTATGATGAAAATTGGAGACGTCTCTCATCTTTTAAGTGGGAGAACTTGCACAATTGGTGGCTGACTAAATACTTTTTTACTCCACTGTATATTTGAAAAGAAACTTTGTGAAGAAGTCCGCCGTTTCTTTGTTGTTGAAAATCCTGGCGCATCAGCGCCTTGGTGCTACCTATCGGGCGGGAGTGAAACTACAAATGATGGTTGTGCACATGCATCAACTGCTTGACCTGGGTAGATGAAAAAAGTGAGCATGGACAGTGCCACGTGCATGCCGGGCTCGTCCAAAGTGTACGCGGACCAAGGCGGACTAGAGGGAAAATGCAGTATGAAGCAGGCTTTACAAGGCAGAGTGTCTTGCTAAGTGTGACTGTCTGACAGAAACATGAGCTTATTAAAGTACTTTAAATGCGGAAAAAAATCAAGAGGTACGTATGTAGGCACTGGAGACATTTATCGTGGTTTTAACCCGCTGGAAATGGGAGCAATAACGGAAGAGTCGCTTAGCTAAGAGATGTGGTTAGAATTCAAATGCAGCCGGCTTCATATGAAGGGAAAGGCAAAGGGGACTGATGAATTGCTGAGGATATATTTCACTAGCAATTACAATATTAAGTTATGTTCCCTATTATGTACCTGGCAAGTTAAGATGACCGAAATTCACGAAGTCGGTGACTTTAATCTGTCAGCAGCCTTCAGACAAACTAAACATTCCAACACTTGGATTTCAAAATAAGGGAGGTTTTTCTGGGCGGTGAGGAGATTTCTAAAAAAAAAAAACTATAAATATGTAGAACTATTGTAACAGAAATAACGTCATCCTTGGTCATTTGAGTTAAATTAAAACATTAAATGCAATTTTATTAATATTTTTTTCTTTGTAATCAGAGTTAAATTATTGTTCTGGTCTGACTGCAAAATTATGGTCAAAAATATAAATTGCTATAAGGAAAAAATAAAAACATTTTTTTTTTTTACCACAGTCTGTTTCAAATTTATTTAAAGAACAGTAATTTTATTTTAAAAAGCGGATAAAAATAAGCCATAAAATAATCCACAAATTTATAATACAGTTTCAAATGTACAAGAAAAGTCAATTTTATAAGAAGAAGTTACAAATTTGAGGAAAATGGTTTCAAATTTAGATAAATTTACAGAGAAAAGTAGAAAACTATAAGAAAATTTTTGTAAATTTTTAAGAAAAACGTCAGACCTTCAACACTGAAGTCATTACTCAAATTTTTAAGTGGGTGCTCTTTGTACCCTTAACTAGAAATTTTTGGTTGTCTACTTTTAGTTATTAATTTCAAAGCACTGCTTTCACATGAGTAGAATTTCTGGCTATTATACCCACCTCTGAACATATAATTAAAGTATGCATGAATAAATTACTATTATGAATGTTTTTTTTTTTTATTCTTTCCTACTTGTTCTCAATGGAAAAAACACCAGAATAAAAATACAAAAAAAAACAACCCCAAAACAAAACATATTTTGTCATTTATGTAAACCATGGCAAAAAAAAAAAAAATCCTGCAGGACAAAATGTGACACTTGACATTTTCTAACCTGTTTGTATACCACCATAGACAGAGCGAGAACCTGAAGCAGACAGAGTGCAGAGAGGGAAAGATGAGAAAGAAGAGAGGAGCCAAGGAAAGTGTTGAGGCAGAGGGTCCAGGAGAGGTGAGAGCAGAGGAAGGAGAGAAGGATGACACCAGTAAAAAGTCCAAACACAGGACATCTGGGTGGAACCCCAACTGGCCCGATATTCAAGCCTTGGTTGTACAATACTTCAAATGGTAAGTTCCATTATACAGTATTACTGTGCAAAATAAAAAAAAAAAAAAAAATCATGTAAAATTAACATATTCCGATTACAAGTGTGTCATAAGTTTTCTGCCCCACCCCCACCCCACCCCGGAAAAATATGTTGCCACCGCGCCAAGGTCTTTAAGCCAGAGGAAACACTGCAAGTGGACATACAGTACAAATATGCTTATGTCTATCTGCATATCTACAGATGCACATTCAGTTCAACTTTATTTATATAACACCATTTCACAACAGTCCTCTCATAGCACTTTCAGCTTTAGGGGAAAACCCCCACAATTGCAGAAAGACCCCAGCCATCAGGTAATCCCATGTGAACAAACACTTGGCAACAGTGGAGAGGAAAAACTTCCTTTTAGCAGGAAGAAACCGCCAGCAGAACCAGGCTCAGGGAGGGGCAGTCATCCGTTGCGACTGGCTTGGGGGTGGGGGGATGGAGAAGAAAAGAACAGGACATCTACTCAATGTCTCGTTTGGTGTTGCCTCACTTGAGTTTACAGGGGTTTGCTTGTCTGCAACCACCTGCAGTCATCTCCAGTCGCACACAGTAAATTTTGAAACTTTTAACAAAACTTTCACAAGTTCCATGGGCAGTACACATATATAGCACTTGGGTCTGTTTATGTGCTACACTTCTAGACACTTGCATTTACACCAATCTCCAAGTTTCTCTGCCTAGATCCAGGTGCATTGCTATTGGATAATCAATCATTTTTCATACCATTTTCCCCCCAATACAGTTTAAAGAAAATTTGATAGAAATTGGAGAGAAATGTGCTGGTTGCACCAATTTGTCTAATGACCTATCTTAGGTTTATCTTGGTCATAACTTCGCACTCCAAGTCTGCTCTTATAGCTACGCTAGTTGCACCATCAGGGTGTAAGTGTTTTATTCACTCAAGAGCATTCGTAAATATTACACCTGGTCAAGAGCAGATAAAGCCAAATAAAGCTTTATGTCTTGGGACTTGTCAAGGGGGGATGCTGTTTTATTTATCAGCTGGATTTTTAAGCTAATTCCGATGAAGCCAAAAGGGGCTAATGTGATGGCATGGTGTATATTGTCCATCCGCGTTTCCATCCACGTTTCATGGGAATCACTACTCCCTAGTCCTGATGCTTACTAAACTTGCACACAATGATCTTCAGGTGGGTCTGCATTAGGGGTGAGAGAAATAGTTTTTCTGATACATCATGATACAGATGTGAACGATTATGAATCGATGCACAAATGTCAAAATTTTTAAATGTCAGTCAATAATTAATTTTGACAGTGTGTGTGTGTTAAATGCAGAAGTTGGCACCCGTCCAGACAGTCTTTGGCATGGCACACAACAGAGACGCACGTGGAGCCTGGCACAAACCCCTCATTTTATTTAAGTCTGGCTGTTCAAATCAGTTTGCTGGAGCAAGGCTGTCATACTGTGTGGACATATGGACCATAGATTATATTCAATGCACATGCGGGAATTGCAGCTGTATGGTAGGCGGCTTCAGGGCCCGACCTGCACAGCCGTGGCTAGACCAAAATATGGAACCACCAAAGACAGCAGGTACAAATGTTTCCGTTTTTCATTAGAAGTCTATATGTTAGAAAAAAGGATGTATCAAGATGCATTGAGAATTGATTCAGAGCCCCCTGAATTGATTTTGGCTCAAATTGTGATGTGCCTCAAGATTCTCACCCATAGTCTACATCCAGGTTGTTGGGCTGGAGACCTGAGCACTCTTGCTGGAGGCTGTCTCAGCATCTTTTAGGTAGGAGGTAGGGTACACTCCGGACGGATTGCCAGTCCATCACAGGGTCAACACAGAGAGACAGACAATCATTCACTCACATCTATACCTAAGGACAGTTTATCTCCTGTTGATGCCAGTTAACCTAATGTGCATATCTTTGGACTGTGGGAAGAAACCAGAATACCTGGCGAAAGCCCATACAGACACTGGCAGAACATGCAAACTCCACACAGAAAGGTCACCGCTGGCTCAGTGTGTGTGTGGGTGTGTGTATTGTAGAGGAACAAATAAGTTCAGGCGAGATGCGACGAGCTGGAAGGTTTCAGAGTTTTATTTCCTCCACCATCATGAAACATACTTGTAGCGCTGTGAGGTGTGTTGTGCTATTGAGGCATGTATAGCAAGCTCTTTACCTCCGCCAAGGAGGTTATGTGATCATCGCCGTTGGTTTGTCTGTCTGTTTGTTTGTTAGCAAGATAACTCAAAAAGTTATGGACGGATTTTCATGAAATTTTCACAGATTGTCAGAAATGGGGTATCCTACAGATGATTACATTTTGGTGGTGATCCGGATCACCGTCCACAAGAAAACCGCCATTACGGAAAATGACATTTTCGTCAATAACTACTGAACCACTAATCCTATCATTGTGAATCCAATTGCTAGTCATATGTTTTCATGGTCAAGGAATCTGAAAACGTACACACAAACACTGTATGGGGGGAACTGTGGCGCTAAACCGCCATTACGGAAAATGCCATTTTCGTCAATAACTACTGAACCACTAATCCTATCATTGTGAATCCAATTGCTAGTCATATGTTTTCATGGTCAAGGAATCTGAAAACATACACACAAACACTGTAAGGGGGGAACTGTGCCCGCCATTACGGAAAATGCCATTTTCATGAATAACTACTGAACCACTAATCCTATCATTGTCAATCCAATTGCTAGTCATATGTTTTCATGGTCAAGGAATCTGAAAACGTACACACAAACACTGTAAGGGGGGAACTGTGGCCGCCATAACGGAAAATGCCATTTTCGTGAATAACTGCTCAACCACTAAACCTATCATTGTCAATCCAATTGCTAGTCATATGTTTTCATGGTCAAGTAATCTGAAAATGCACACACAAACACTGTATGGGGGAACTGTAGCCACCATTATGGAAAATGCAATTTTCGTGAATAACTACTGAACCACTAATCCTATCATTGTCAATCCAATTGCTAGTCATATGTTTTCATGGTCAAGGAATCTGAAAACGTACACACAAACACTGTATGGGGGGAACTGTGGCGCTTGGCGGAGGTCTGCGCTCTCCGAGTGCTTTTCTAGTTTATACATGTTATACAAAGAGAGAGAATGCATGGCACATTTGCATATTGATATACATACAGTATCAGTCAATACATATCAATCACGTGACCAACTGGCACCCGGACTTCCTCTCCTTAATCCGGGGATGTATAACAATAGTCCACTGTTCTGATTGTCTCCTAGAGGCTCTCTGTCCGTATGCAAATTGTCCTCTGCTTCCTGCCGGCTAGCTGAGTGTGAAGATTGAATGTCCATGTAGATTGTGGTGGGTCACCACAGGGCTCCCCCCAGAACACTCAGCAGGGGTTGCCCCCCCCCGTCGCTTGGCTCCAGCTCCGGTAGAACTGTCGAAGGGCATGTCAGTCCGTGAGGGGGACGGGGGAGGGGTGGAAAAAACAATGTGCTCCGCTCCGGGTTCCAGCATGTTGAACGGCCGTGGATCGTGGGCGCACGGCCGGTGCATTTCGTGCGTAATGGAACAAGACGGCGATCGGCTGGCTTTAGGGAGTGAGGTGCAGAAAAGTGCTGTGGAGGAGGAGGGGGAGCGGGGTGGGAGTAAGTGAGTGCCGGCCTGGGATGTCAAAGGTGTCTGGGCCGCGCAAAAATTGCGTGTGGATCCGCAATGGTGAGGGAATTTCCCGTTAAACCTGGCGGTGAGCCACAGCGGCTGTGCTAAAAAATTAAGTCTCTGACTTCTCTCGCGGCTCGGTCCAGCGAGGATGTGCGCCGTGGCTGAGAAACCCATACAAAGTCCTGTGTGCGGGCTGCATGTCTGCTTGTCGCAAGCTGAGTCAGGGTCAGGGAGCTTGGTGGAAATCAACGCCAGTCGGTATCGATGATTTCCTCGTTCAGGCTGCTTCCTTCATTTCGCTCGTGTCGTGGTTCATGGTGCGTGTCGGTGCAAGCGCTGCCCGCTCCGGGGCGCGCGCTCCGGTGAGGATGAAAAGGTTGCAGGCGTTCTCTGGTCCTCTGCTGTCCACAGCGCGGTGAGAGGGAGCAGACGGTCATTCTCTCTCGTCAGGTCACCAGTGTGGGGGGATCAGATCAGGCAAGGGGCGCACCATGACGCATGCTGGGGCTTCCCGTCCGGGTCATCTCCGGGGTGTTCGCCTCGTGTTCCATTCTTTGTCAAGGGTCACCAGTGTGGAGGAACGAATAAGTTCAGGCAAGATGCGATGAACTGGAAGGTTTCAGAGTTTTATTTCCTCCATCATCATGAAACACACTTGTAGCGCTGTGAGGTGTGTTGTGCTATTGAGGCTCCTATAGGCCCTTAGAATAGAGGGTTAGTATTAATGAAAGCGCTTTGAGTGGTCTTTGTGACTAGAAAAGCGCTATATAAGTGCAGGTTAGCTAGTTAGTTAGTTAGTTAGTATAGTAAACTCTTATACATGTTATACAAAGAGAGAGAATGCATGGCACATTTGCATATTGATATACGTATCAATTGCGTGACCAACTGGCTCCCGGACTTCCTCTCCTTAATCCGGGGATATATAACAATAGTCCATTGTTCTGATTGTCTCCTGGGGGCTCTCTGTCCATATGCAAATTGTCCTCTGCTTCCTGCCGGCTAGCTGAGTGTGAAGATTGAATGTCCATGTAGATTGTGGTGGGTCACCACAACACACACACACACACCCGCGCGCGTGTGTGTGTGTTCGTTCGTTCGTTCTTTCTCCTGCTTATTCAGGGGTCCAGGTCATGAAAGCAGCAGTTCAAGCAGAGTAGCTTGGACTGCTGTCCAGTTCACGTAGCACCATGATCCCTCCTAAAGGTGGTGAGCCCACTGGAGGTTGGACACATGTGGCTTCTTTGGGTACACTGGGTCCTTGTTATATCTTTTTTTTCATAAGGATTCACTAGACCAGTGATTCTCAACTGGTGGGTCGCGACCCAAAAGTGGGTCGCGGACCTGTTTTCAGTGGGTCGTGGGCCTTTGCCTGGGCAAATAAAATATCAAGAAATAAATCAACATAGTGTCATTCACACTCCGTAACAGTAGATGGCAGTAGGTGGCGGGCGACACCATATTTCTCACCATAGAAGAAGACTCGCAACGTTTGTTTGTATATGCTAATTGAGCATGGCGAAACGGACTGGATACGTGATCCCTTTGGAATCGACATGGAAAGCGTTACGTTGCCAAGCAATGAAGAGAGTCAGCTGGTGGAGCTATCATTTGACCGCACGCTGAAAAAGAGGTTCACAGAGGTAAGCCTCTCGCAGTTCTGGTGCAGCACTGTGATGAGCGAGTATCCTTCTCTTGCCATTCGAGCAGTAAGAACCCTGCTACCTTTCAGCACTACCTATCTCTGTGAGTGTGGCTTCTCAGCTCTGGTTCAGTTGAAGACAAAACAGAGAAACAGACTGGACATTGAGCATGACCTCAGAGTTGCTTTGTCTAATATAACTCCAGACACTGAGACTCTTGTCAAGAGCAAAAAACATCCCCAGTTCTCCCATTAATTCCTCAAGACTCAGGTCTATGATGTCACTGTTACAGGTTTTAGTGAGCGTTCCTTCATTTTCTTCAAAGCACATAACCTTGTCAGTAGGTAAATACTGAAAAAACAATCAGAAGAAAAGTCAATTTTGAGACTTGAATTCTTTTGAATTGCACTTTTTGTTTAATTTTTAATTTAAAATGCAGCTGATTCAGCATTAAAGGGAATTGTTCCCTCTGTTGTATTGCCACTTACTGGTCATTTTGGTTAATCATTAAATTTGTTTTGTGTTTGTATACTGTGATATTCTGTTCTTCTGCCTCAGGTTCAAAATGCACAATCTTTACATTCAGTAAATTTGAGAATTTGAAAATCTTTGATTTGGGTCGCGGCTTGTCATTGAGGGGTGATGGTGGGTCCCAAAGCCAGACCAGTTGAGAACCACTGCACTAGACCACTCTTGGATCTTTCCCTTCAACCAGGACTAATTAGCCTGGGGAGACCCTCCCAGGGGGAAGTTGCCCCTGACAACATAGCTCCTGGGATCATTACGGCACACAAACCGCTTCACCATGATAAGGTGGCCATCCACGGAGTATTTTTTTTTTTTTTTTTTTTTTTTTTTTTATAATAGAATAGGCTTTATTGTCATTGTACAGTTGTACAGCACAACAAAATTTTTAAATTTTTGTATAAATAAAATGCTTGAATCTCTGCAGTTTTGGTAGATCAAAAGGCACAAAATTGCAAAACATCAGGCACCAGCCCCTGAGGACTGCATCAAAGACATGTAACTGATAGACTGGGAGTATTATGAGGTTAGTCTTGATGATAAAGTTGATACTGTCATGTGAAAGCAGCTATGTGAGCAGTACTGTGTTTACTGTGATTGTTTGGGAACATTTAACTGCATGCTAAGCTTTTTAATTTGTACCCCCCTTCCTCGAAAAAAAACAAAACATGAAATTTCTTTTTTACTTGAATTTCACATAAAAATCCACTTCTACACAAAAATGAAGACCTGTTTTCAGCCTGGTAAAACTGATCATTTTTGTCTGATTTTAATGTGCTCTTCTGATCGAGTCTGTTTATTTTTCTGCCATGATGGAGTATTTATTATTGTAATTTATAACAAAGCAAAATTTCATAGTTGCCAGTGCATTGTGTAGTCAATTGCTATTTGGGAAGTTCAAATGCTTAAATGGCTTTTTATCATGATCTGGAAAACCACAAGTTTGTAATGACTAGTTTAGCGTTCACCACACAGTATCACTGGTTTGATTAGTTTCTGTTTAAGCTCAGTGTAAAGTGATTTACGAGTGTGAATTTTCAGTCTGTGGGCGACTTAATTGACTTACATATTCAGCTTGCTAATTGGTCAATCACAGGCTTATAATTACTGTTGTGTATGTTTTAGCTCATTCCAGCAAAGCCAAAAAGGGCTAATATGATGGTGGTTACATCCATTGTCCATCTATTCGAATGTCTGTGGGTTTGGATTTCACAGCAAATGCTACTTCTCCTCTAGGCAGTTGTCCTAATGCTCACAAAGCTCACACACAGCGATTCTCAGGTGAGTCTACATAAAGGTTGTGCTTAAGATTCAAGGTTGGGGTCAAAGGTTAGGAAATCTTGGCTCTCTTGTAGTGGTTTTATCAGGCCAAAATGAGCTACTCCATCTGGTTTATGTACAGTTGAAACCAGAAGTTTTCATGCACTGTAAAAAAAAAACAAACTTTTTTTCTCACTCTGACATTAAATCAGACTAACCTTTTCCTGTTTTAACTCCGTTAGATAACCAAATTTATTTCTATTTGCTAAATAATTTTAGATTTTTTTTATTACTTTCTTCAAAGTCAGAAGTTTATATACATTTCCTTTGTATTTGGTAGCATTGCCTTTAAACTGTATGACTTGGGTCAAACATTTTGCGTCTCCTTCCACAAGCTTCTCACAATAGTTTGCTGGAATTTTGGCCCATTCCTCCTGACAGAACTGGTGGAACTGAGTCAGGTTTGTAGGCCGCCTTGCTCACACACGTCTTTTCAGCTCTGCCCACAAATGTTGTATGGGACTGCCATCAGGGCTTTGTGATGGCCACTCCAAAACATTGACTTTGTTGTCCTTAAGCCACTTTGTAACTAAATTGGTGGTATGCTTAGGGTCATTGTCCATTTAGAAGACTCATCTCTGTTTTGTAACAGCGATTTTGTTTTTTTTATAAGACCTTGTACTGATCTTGATTCTGTGGTTCTTTGTTCCCAAGGCCCAGAAGAGTTCTTGTACAGGTAAATACAAGTAAGCACAGGTCCACAAGTAAATACAGGTCTACTCTTCTTTTAATGTGTTTAATGTTTTCATGATGGTAACGTTTTTCTGTCAAAGTTGTTATGAAACGGGGCTAGAAGAGCATACATGTCTACTTATTTGTCAAGTAAAGCAAATAAGTGTTGGAGTGTACATGACCAGTTGTTAATTGTATAGTTGCTATTAATTTTCACCGCATTAACCTTTTGAATTGTCTGTTGCAAATCTTTTTTTTTTTTTTTTTTTTTTTTTTAATTTATTGGTGGAAATTTGATCGGTTGGAATGTGTGGCTGGAAACTGTTCTGGGAGAGGCTGGCTAATTGTGGCAACTCTGTTCAGTGAATATCAGACTTGTCATGGGAGGTAAGGCATTTACCATAGTTGCATAACAAACAATGGCTTCCTTTCTAATCAGTTGTTCCATGACAAATAAGTCATGACAGTGTGACCAGTAAATGAAGTTCAGCCAAGATTAATTTTGTCTTTTCCACCTGTGAAGGTTTTTTCTTTTTTCATTTTCTGGCCGATTACATCTCTGCTCAGTTGGAAGATGGGTGGGGATGCCTATAGAAATGGGTGCAGTACAAAAACACCACCTGCACGGGGTTGCTACTGATATATGAAGGTGAATTCAGTACCTAGATTTGTTTATACTGGTTATGGTTACACCTAAATTGGTTTTCATGTCTTAGTGATATGTAAAATGTTTTGTTATACCATATAAAAGGTTATTGAAGGAGAATCAAGTTTCACCATCTCTACAGCTTATTGATACTGAAAAAGTGATGCAGAAAGTTCCATCTTTTCTAAGAGATACTAGGGAAGCTGCTGATGTTGACTGAAAGACGCTTTAAAGCAACACTATGTAACATTTTTGCCTTAAAATGATGTTTGCAAAATTATTTTGATGGTACATCAACCTTTGCCTGAGTGAATGTCACTTCCCCATAGTCTGATTGGGTCCACATTGCCTGCAACAGCTCTTTATTTATCTTTTGTTCTTATTAAAGACAAAAATAGAATAGAAAGGAGATGTCTTTACCTTCTTAACATGTTTCGACTGTACACTGCAGCCTTTGTCAGAAGAGTCAGCTGATTGCTGCCAGGTGACATTTACCAGCTGACTTTTGTAGGCGGGGCCAGCTCAGCAGATCTGTCAGATCCACCGAGAAGAAGACAAAATGAACCTATTTGAGCTGCAACAGCTCTGTTCTTGGTAGGAACACTGAAAGGACTACTATGGTGACTATGACCCCAGTCCCAACGGCCAATCACAGGGTGCTGAGTTGTTGGTGGCTACAGTTGTTCCGTGTGATTGGCTGTTGGGAACCAGGTCATAGTTGCAATTCAGTGTTCATACCCAGAACAAGGAAGTTACATACTGAAGTGCTGCTTTTAAAATTTTTAGAAACGCTGGTTTTAATGACATCTTATGGTTGTACATTGAAATGCAGCCCTAATTGAGTTCACTAGTCCTCAGAAATTAATGAACTATGTTTGTAGAAGTGCCATACACCACTTTTTTTTTCAGTTCAGCTTCATTTATGAATCATTCATCCCCTCTTAAAAAGCATAGAAACTCAACATGGGATTTGTAAATAATTACGGACTAATAAATGTTATGCATTTGTTACTTTGTTTAATAAAGTATGGTGGGTAGGAGGCTGGGCTGCTTTCTGTTACTGCCTATATTGTGGCTATTCACTAGGAAGCCAAAACTTAGACAGGGTTATTATCATGCGCAGCTAACCTGAGTAATTTCTTTGTTTGAAGGTATGAATCAGCGAAACGGTACAGACATAGATGCAGCCAACTCAATGAAAGTGTTTACAAAGTTGGGTTATAAAGTGAAGGTTTACAATGACCAGTCAGTGGACCAGATCTTCACGGTTTTAACTGATGGTAAGTACCACGAAAACTCATTAGTCACTGTCTAATTACCTTAAACACAAATAAATGAACCTTCTTTCTTCAGGCTACTTTTCTGTATTAACTATTATTTAATTTCATGTTGAACATTTCTTTGTTTCAGTGTCGAAAGAAGATCACAGCACTTCTGCCTCATTTGTTTGCGTGTTGTTGAGTCACGGAGACGAGGGTGTGTTCTTCGGTACCGATGGCCCTATTGAGCTCAGGAGTCTGACGTCACTTTTTCGAGGCGACCGCTGCAAGTCATTGGTGGGAAAGCCTAAGCTCTTCTTCATCCAGGTATTTGATCAATTTATCTTTTTTTTCTTTTTTTTTTTTTATAAACCTGCGCTCACATTTGGCTTTGAGAATCAAATCAAATATAGTCATTGTTAACTGTAATGTTTTATTTCAGTTACCCAATATGTGACCCATTGCACACTTTATTCAAATCATTATGGACATTTGAAAGCAAATGTTTATTTTTGTGAACACCGAGTAGGCTTGTAGAGGCACTGATCTGGATGCAGGCATTGAAGCAGACGGAGAGACTACCAAGATCCCTGTGGAAGCAGACTTCCTCTACGCCTTTTCCACTGCCCCAGGTAAGTAACTATACACAGGTCCTTGTTACTATCTTTAAGGGAAAAATGCATTAATAGCAGTTATTTGTGCATAGGCTACTACTCGTGGAGGAATATTTCGAGTGGGTCTTGGTTCATTCAGTCCCTGTGTGATATGATCAGCAAGTATGGACAAGAACTGGAGCTCCAGCACATCATGACCCGAGTGAACCACAAGGTGGCGGTAGAGTTTGAGTCTGTCTCCAACTCACCAGGATTTCATGCAAAGAAACAAATCCCCTGCATTGTGTCAATGTTGACCAAAGAGATGTATTTCACTCCCTAATGTCACATGCACGTGTGGAAGAAAAAACGGGGTTTCAGGGGATTTTAGTTTTCAGTTTCTGACTGCGGTCGAATTTCACAAGGCTGGCGTTAAAAGTTTTCCAGTGTAGATTGTAGTTTGATATGTATAGCATTCAATGTTTCAATACCAAGAGGTTTATGTAACTTAAAATGAAGCCATAAATATTTACAGGTAATAATGGACATTTTCAAAAATACACTTTAAAAAAAAAAAAAAAATCAGTCGAGCCACTCTTACTAGGTTTGACCCTAGTAGCAGAGCAGCTATCAAAAGACCTCCACCCCTAACCTCATGCATTATAATGTCACTTGAACTGTCAAGTGTAACAGGGTTGTCATCACAGAAGTTGCTGCCCCCCCATTATTTGTTACTAGTTTGTGTGACTAAAGCAGTGCTGAGCATTCATGCGGTCATTGTCTTTTTAATGTCACCAGTGTTACACCTCACAGGTCTGGGCCTTGTTTTACCAGTAGATGCCTCTGTGTTTGCACCTGCAACATTTCAAGGACATATGATCTGAGCCAGATTTATAGGAAGCTTGTGTATCATGTGTTTGTGTAATAATGAAATGAAAGGTGGACTCTTTGCACTCCAGCAGCAACAACCGAAGCCATTTGAGTGTGATGAACAAAAGCCTGTAATAAGATCATGTCAAAAATGTATCCAATCTTTAATCCTATTACTGTCCTTTAAGTGGTGCCGGACATTAAGGTTGTACTACCAAAGATGCTGCATGTTCAGAAGCATCTGATAAACTGTTTTATAATCTAGGGGTAATAATCTGTAGAACCACTGTTTTTCTATTCTGACCTAGAGTTTCTCTGAATGAATTTTTGCATGTGATTTTCTTTTAATCATTGGGTACAAAAGCTGTGTTGTGTTCATGAGTAAAGCATGAAGAAGCTTGTACAGTGCTGTTATTTGAGATACAAGTTATTTGTGCTTCCACATTTGTGCTTATTTCTACCTCCAGTTGGCATTCATTTCAGCTTGGCCACATTAATCTCATAAAGTGATCTACATCGAAATGTTGGTTTGTTTAGGACAGGGTCAGTCAGAAAGTGGTACAAGTATAAATGGGGAATATTTACTATTGAGTCGATACCTGATGGGAGAGGATAATAAATTCAGGGAAATAATGATGTGCCTTTTGCACAAAATGTTTCTTTTATTTTAGTAACTTAAAAAAATAAGTATTGTGAGAACTTCAGACTCTGATGCAGAAATGCAATGAGCAATAACCCAAAACAGTTAAGGTTTAAAGCTAGATTTTGACAAAATTCTCATACAAATTGGGAAAAGTCATCAGTGGATTTTGTACTTTCAATGCTGTTTATTTCCAACATTTACAATAATGTATTTGTGTACTACTGGCATTTGTAGTTAAAACTTCAGTGTAATCATGACTATTTGTAAGAAATATTACAGACTGCAATGTTTGTATTTGGTCCTGATTGTGCTCACTTGTGTAAACGGGTAACTTTGTAAACGTCTTGTGTTGTTGGAATATTTCATAAATTTTCAATGTTGGGCAACCAGCTTTTTAATCATTTTGCAACATCTTCCTCTGACCACTACAGACTTGCTTTTGTAGTATCACTGTTTTGTAAGCAGTTAAGTAAAGACCACTTTCAGTTTTGTCTTGTAAAATAGTTGGGTTTTTTAATGCAAGTGTGTGTGTGTGTGTGTGTGTGTGTGTGTGTGTGTGTTTTTAATTCAAAGGTCCAGTTTTGTACTTTGGCAAATTAATTTATCAAAATCAAGCAATTTGCAAAAAACCCCCAAGAAACCTCAAAAGCTAACTATTCATGTAGTTGCTGTCAAGAGTTCAACCAGACCAGGTTATTCTAGTCATGCATGGAAGTGTGAAGAACTGGACCACCACATCCTGAGGCCTATGATCTTTCAAACATGGTCTCAGATTCCTACTCAGTCACCATGGAAACACATCACCTAATACATTATTGCCTCTTGAACAGCAGTGACAGCTTATATTTCTCTGCATATAAGACTGATAAATAAACCAGTCCTGTATATAATGTGTATGGCTGCATGAGTAAAATGTATGATGTAAAGTTTTAACCTTTGGATTAGTTATCGACCTGTAGCATGCATCCATTTGTAGAAGGTGAATTCTAACCTTATTTAAATACACATTTTCAATGAAAACTTGATTTTTCACACATTCTGCCAGCACATTCATTGCTGCTGGTATATCATGGCAGTAAATTTTATGCAATCGGTGCCCACTGTTACATCACTTGGATTCAAAGTTTTGTTTTGTTTCCTGGTTATGTCTACCCATATAGACTTTGGATGAAAGGAAATCTGCCAATCAACCAATTAGTCCTCTAAGTTTAATGTTTATTTGAAAGGGACATTACATACTAATGAACATTAATACAAATGTAAGTATGCCAGATTTAGCAATACTGCTAATTTGCATCTGTAGTCTCCTGACGGGTCACAAAAACACAATCATACATGAGCAGAACAACTGCAATGAAACTGTACAAAGTGAATATACTAAAGTGCAAGAGTTAAGGTGCTACAAAACAAATGTGACACGAGTGAAGTGCTGTGTATGCATACACACATACATGCACCCAAGCACCTCACAGAAATGATAAATGGCAACAAACAAGAGGCGGGGCATATGTGTGTGATGCATGGGCATGTATGTGTATATATATATATATATGTGTGTGCATATGCTGCAGAGCAACCACTAGTTATGGGTCCAGTTTTGGCTGTCTATATAATGAAATGTTAAATTCCAAAATGTAGTCACTTCTGAGCCACTAACTATCTTATGGTGATGTTTTAGCATGCTTTAATTTATTTGTGTAATAATGGGTACTTTATTAGAGCTTACGGTAGTATGAAAAAGTTTAGCCACCTATGTACAAATAACTTTTTCTTAAAATTGGTGTGTTCAATTAATTTTACACATACCACAATTTTATTATTACTTTTAATTAATAATAACTATCCATTAATGTTTGCTAATAATATTGTAATTTTTTTCCACATCCTACAAAGGCGTGCATCTTTTCAGTTAAAAAATGTTATTTGTCATGGGGTGTCAAATTTTTGACCACAACTGTATGTTTAAGAATGATTACAATTCATACTGATTTAATAGTTGATTTACACGGAATTTGTTTATTTTAATCTGTAGGCTAAATTGATAACATTTCCATGTACATTCATATTGTGTGGGGGGTTTACAAGCTTGGGGTTTTTTTGTACATTAAATGATCGATTTTTATTTATTTTTTTTGCGCAATCCAGTAGACTTATAGGTAAGCAGTGTTTTGTTTTTTTTTGTAAACTATTTCTTTTAAATTTCATGTACTTTTTACAGTGTGAAGGTGAGGCGTTTACGAGGAGCGCTTGAACGCAGCAGCAGTCCTCCGCTGTGGTGGCTGAAAATACCAACAGGTCGTGAAGCGCTCTGATAGAGAGGTGAGGTGGCTGCACGGAGGGCAGGTTTCACATTTTCCTGCTTTTATATGGAGAGCGCTCGTGTTTATCCTCTAAAACATAAAAAAAAAATGCACTGGAGCGAGGCTCAAAAGTTGCGAAAAGCTGCAAGTGGATGAGACATGCGCGGACTGAGCAAAGCTTTGTAATTTCCTTTGACTTCCATGCGTAAAAAGTTTTGACTCCAGCGGGAATGGAGAAGTTGCTCCAGATCGCTCCGCACGCCCTCGCTCTGGTGCTCCACAGAGGAGATGCAGAGGAGTCCCCGTCGACATCACCATCACCATTAAAGCCAGTGGGGCTCACTGGTTACGAGGTGTTCGCCAGTTTTAAAGCCGTCAACATGCAGCATTTCTGGAACAAGGCGCTGGCGCCCGCTCTCTCGGGGGTCTTCTTCCTCGGGTGGATAGACGAGCATGTGCTGCTGATCCAGGGGGAGGAGGCTCACCTGCAGGTCCTCAGGGACGGCTGGACCAGGCGGACTCTGGAGCCACCCGAGGGCTTTCACATCAAGTACATAGGTGGGTAAAGTAGGCAAGTGAAGTAATCACTAAACCCTGTGGACAACTTCTGCTGCAGAAAGTGGCATTCTGAGCTATTTCTTGACCATCAGATTCACAGGTGGGTACTGCAGCCAAAACTTGTACTTGCATATGATGATATTCTATAATTAAAAACAGTCAACAGAAATAATTAGCCGAGTTGAGAAGGAGTACGAAAGTATCATAAGTGGGTAAAGTACATAAAAGTTGTAGGCTACTTAGCCCAGAATTAATCACCCAAGTATAAGAATATCACACACACACACACTTCTAATAATAAAGTGTTCCTATGAGGAAAAATAAAATCCAAGCATCCAAATGTTCACTCCAATTCTTACTGAAATGTTACCATTTTTAGGTTAGCAGGAAAAAAGCATTGTGTAGCTGTAGCTTTTTGTAGATTGAAAGTAAAGATTTTAATATCTGCTGAGGGATATGTCTCCTCAAAATTTTACTTTGTGGACTCCACCATGATTATTCTGTGCTGAGCTGTAACCATGGACATGGTTAGAGGATGGGGCAGAGGTTCTTCAGAGCTGATGGTGTAACCTAAAGCTCTGGAGGGAAAGTTATGTCAGCAGGAGTACAGAATGCTTTATGGTCACGTGGTTCATGTAACCCTCAAATAGTTCCAGGAAGTTGTTGGCGCCCTATTGAAATACATAGAAACCGAGATAAAGCGTGACAACTTTTGGTAATTTGATGTCAATAAATGTATTGATTTACAAGATTAATGTAGTATACTGTCACATGTGTGTTGTTTGATCAGTATATAGCTATGTTGTGGAGTGTGTAAATGAAGAGGCAGATTCATTTCAGACGATTTATTACACACTCACACCTCACAAGCAAAGAACAGACTGAACATTTCAGCAGGCACTCTCCTCTTAAGTTTCATGGCATTTCTCCACACACAACATGACATTTGCATCACACTGCATTCAACCCCCTACGTCCTTGACTCCTTCCTGCTATCTCGCCAGGAACCTCCTGAGTATTGTTCTCCCATGTTTATCCACTGTCTCTTGTCTGAGATGCTAAATAATCTGGCTCCCCCAAGGTGCTAAACTCCCCCCCCCCCCAGCATCTTAGATAGAACAATAGAATAACAGTCCACATGCTGTGATAGAACAATAGAATATCAGTCCACATGCTGCTTGGGCTTCCATCTCCTCCCGTATCTGCTGTAACTGGGGTTTACCGCCTCTGTGGCGCTGCTGTGCCGGTGGGGGGCTGCTGGGAGTGTGTCTGACTGCGGGTGGGCTGTGACTAGGAGGGGGGGCACTTCGGTCTGTCCGTGTGGCTGCTCTGGTGAATCGTTTCCCTGGGGAGCTCTCCGTGGGGGTCTTCCACGCCGAGGGGCCCTAGCCAACAGCACTTGCTCGTCCACCATAACGAAAGTGGGTTTGAGTCTGTCTATGCCAATTTTTTCCCTCCTACCCCCCAAGTCTAGCAAAAAATGCTTATCCCCTGTTTCCAACACTCTGAATGGTCCATCATAGGGTGGGCGCAATGGAGGGCGGTGGGCGTCGTGTCTGACAAACACCAACTCCGCGCTCTTCAAAGTTTTAGGCACGAAAACACGCGGAAAACAGTGGTAGGAAGGGCCCGGCAGCGTGCCTGTGTTTGCGCTACGCTGCAAAAGCTGAGCCGGGCAGCTGCCCGGCGCGGGATTATCTGGCAGAAATTCCCCGGGCAGCCGTAGTGGCTGCGCAAAAACAAGCTCTGCTGGGGATGCTTCCAGATCCTCTTTCGGCGAGGAGCGCAACCCCAATAAAACCCACGGCAGCCTGTCTACCCAATTTGCATCCGTCAATGAAGCCCTGACTGCTGCTTTCAGTGATCTATGAAAACGCTCGCATAACCCATTGGCCTGTGGGTTGTACGCGGTTGTGTGGTGAATTGTAACACCCAGGCTGCGGGCCATCGCGGACCAGAGTTCGGAAACAAATTGCGGGCCCCTGTCGGACGTAATGTCCGACGGGACTCCAAAACGCGCCACCCGTGCTGTTAAAAAAGCACGCGCTACGTCTGCGGACATGGTTGCCGCCAGCGGGACCGCTTCTGGACAGCGCGTGGTGCGGTCCACCACTGTCAGGAGGTGCGTGCACCCCTGTGATAGCGGGAGGGGGCCCACGAGGTCCACGTGAACATGGTCGAACCGCTTAGCCGGAATACGAAATGGCTCCAAGGGAGCCTTCGTGTGTCTGTGTACCTTGGCTCGTTGGCACGCCACGCAGGCTGCAGCCCACTCTTTCCCTTGTTTGCGTAGGCTCGGCCACACAAACTTCTCTCCCACCATTTTGACCAACGCGCGCACTCCTGGGTGTGCCAGAGTGTGAACCGACTCAAACACGCGGCGGCGCCACGCGACCGGGACCACCGGACGCGGGAAACCCGTGGAGACATCGCAGATTGGGGGGGGGGGCCGCCATCTTGCAGCACCCTGCTCTCCAGCCTTAACCCTGTTGGTCCAGACTGGAGCGTGCGCACGTCTGCATCGCTAATCTGCTCCGCGGCCATGGCTGCGTAATCTATCCCCATGCAGACCGGGGTCACCACGGCGCACGACAGGCAGTCCGCCACCACATTCAGTTTACCCGACACATGTTGAATATCGGTAGTAAACTCTGAGATCGCGGCCAGCTGTCTCTGCTGCCAGCCCGACCACGGTTCTGAAACCTTGGCCATCGCAAATATTAGCGGCTTGTGGTCCACAAACACTGTGAAGCTGCGCCCTTCCAGCCAGAACTGGAAGTGGCGTATGGCCAGGTGGAGAGCCAGCAACTCTCTGTCGAATGCGCTGTATTTATGTTCGCTGTCGCGCAAAGTTCTGCTGAAAAAGGCGAGCGGCTGCCAAGCCCTGGCGACGCGCTGCTCCACGACAGCCCCTATGGCCACGTCTGAAGCGTCGGTGGTGAACGCTATGCGGGCCGCCAGGTCCGGATGCGCCAGCAGTGCGGCTTTTGCCAGGGCTGCTTTAACTTCCGAGAACGCCCGCTCTCGCTCCGGGGTCCATTCGACCCTATCCGCGTGTTTCTGTTTCTTGAGCGCGGCGTACAATGGTTGCCTGAGCTGCGCCGCGCGGGGAAGGAAATGGTTATAAAAGTTCACCATCCCCCAAAATTCCTGCAGCGCCCTGACCGTCAGAGGCCGGGGAAAATCCGCCACGGCGCGCACCTTGTCGGGCAGCGGGATCGCTCCTTCCGGACAGACACGGTGCCCCAAAAAATCAATCTCCGTCACGCCGAACTGGCATTTCACCGGGTTGATTATTAACCCGTGCTTCTCCAACCTCCGGAAAACCGTCGTGAGGTGGGTTTTGTGTTTGTCTTCGGACGCACTGGCTACCAGGATATCGTCCAGGTAGACGAACACGAACGGGAGATTGCGCAGCACTGCATCCATCATGTGCTGGAATGTCTGTGCCGCTCCTTTTAACCCGAATGGCATGCGCAGGAACTCGAATAGACCGAACGGAGTTATTACCGCTGTTTTGGGTATGTCCTCAGCGCGCACTGGGACTTGGTGGTAACCGCGGACCAGGTCTCTATTTTGGAAAAAATGCGTGCTCCGGCAAGGTGAACGGAAAAATCCTGTATGTGGGGAATTGGGTAGCGGTCGTGCGCTGTGGCGTTGTTCAACCTGCGGAAATCCCCGCACGGTCGCCACGATCCCTCAGCCTTAGGGACCATGTGTAGCGGAGATGCCCATGGGCTGTTCGAGCGCCTGATGATAAGATAAGATAAGCCTTTATTAGTCCCACAATGGGGAAATTCCAGGATTGCAACAGCACAGGGATAGCAACACTCAGAGCAACAATCAGAAGGCAAGAAAAAACAAGAACAGCTAGTAAACATATGTACATATTACTATAAATATATATATATAGACACACATGCGGAGCATTGTGGTTGGTGAATATGCATGATGAATGATGAATGATGGTGAATGGTGAATGATGGTGAATGATGCCCAACCTTTCCAGGTTGGCGAACTCCTCGCGCGCTATGGCCAGTTTAGCTGCGTCCAAACGCCGAGGTCTTGCAAAAACGGGTGGTCCGGTGGTGGTGATAAAGTGCTCCACCCCGTGTTTAGCGATGGCTGCGGAAAACGTCGGGACCGTGAGTGCTGGGAACTGAGTGAGCAGTGTGTGGAACTTACCGCCTGTAGCTGTGACGTTGGCTTGTGCTGTTGGCCGGGTCACTCGAGCTATACAGGGGAGAGAGTCAAAGGACAGTGCATTAACTAGGCGCCTGTTAGCAACATCAACCAGTAAACCATGTGCACACAGAAAATCAGCCCCCAGGATATGGTAATTCAGTGCTGCTACGACAAAAGTCCACTCATATGTACGGCCGTGTAGAGATAAGAGCAGAGTCCTCTCACCAAAGGTCTTAATATCCGAGCCGTTTGCTGCCAACATCTCGGGACCGCTAGGTCCTGCCAGCCGGTCAGCGTAGGTCGGCAGGATGAAACTCTTCTGGGCTCCGGTGTCCACGAGGAAACGCCTCCCCGAGCGTGCGTCCGTCAAGTAGAGCAGCTTGTTCTCTTCACCGAGGGTCGCAGCTGCTACCGACCCTCGGCCTTGGCGTTTCCCGAGCACTTGAATTGGCACGGGGGCGCACATCTGCGTGCCTTCTCTCCGAAGCGGCGGTGGTAGAAACAGAGCGTGTCTCTCTGGCACTCCTTGGCCCCCGCTGCTGCTACCGTCGGTGGCTCCTCGCCTCCTCTGGTCGTCTCGCTGGGCTCCGCCGCTGCCGCGTTGACTGTAATCGCCCTGGTGGTGAAGATGATCCAGTCTGCCTCCTGGGCTAGCGCACGGTAGTCGTGCACGGCCAGCAACGGCGAATTGGCCAGAACCGCTCTCGCCACTGTCGGAAGGTTCCGGAGGAAGAGGTGGGCAAACAGAAAGTGCCCGTCGTCCGTGCCCATTAACGCCAGCATCTTCTCCATCAGGTCTACGGCCGAGCCGTCTCCTAACTTGGTCCGCGTCAGGAGCCTCTCCGCTCTCTCACAGTCTGAGAGCGTGTAGCGCTGGATGAGCGCAGCCTTGAGCGCCTCATATTTGCTGCTGGCTGGTGGCTGATTGAGCAGGCTCGCTACCTGCTGAGCTGTGCAGGCGTCCAGCGCTGCAACCACATGGTAGAATCTGGTGTCGTCTGCTGTTACTCCCCGGAGGGCGAACTGGGCCTCGGTGAGGTGGAACCAAGAGCGTGGGTTGTGCTGCCAGAAATCCGGTAGCTTGACTGAAACCGCACACGCGTGGCTGGAGGTTCCAGTCCGGGCTGTCTGTGGGATGGCTGCCGCCTCGCTGTAGCTTCCTGACCGGGCCGGCTCCGGGGATCTTGCCTCGTGTTCCATAATACGTCTTGGGTCACCAGTGTGGAGTGTGTAAATGAAGAGGCAGATTCATTTCAGACGATTTATTACACACTCACACCTCACAAGCAAAGAACAGACTGAACATTTCAGCAGGCACTCTCCTCTTAAGTTTCATGGCATTTCTCCACACACAACATGACATTTGCATCACACTGCATTCAACCCCCTACATCCTTGACTCCTTCCTGCTATCTCGCCAGGAACCTCCTGAGTATTGTTCTCCCATGTTTATCCACTGTCTCTTGTCTGAGATGCTAAATAATCTGGCTCCCCCAAGGTGCTAACATGTATATATTTTAAAAAGTAAAATTTGTTTCTATTGGAGGATTATTCAGCCAGGTTACCTTGTTGATGGGCTAACATCTTTCTAAAGGACATTACTGCTGCTTTTTATTTACTTTGAATTATTTTTATGGCGATGACTAAAACACGGAACGAACAGTGCGATAAGGAATGTTCCGTTCCATACGTATTTTGTCCGCATTCCGTACAGAGCGGTCTTACTAGCTAACGGTCGCCCGCGTTCCGTACGGAGCAATCGTACTAGCTAACGGTCGCAAGTGTTTTACGAACACTTGTAACATTAGATGCTTTTTTATTGTTTTGTGAACCTTACATTATTGATCAATTACAGCAAAGGGTTTATTGTTAGAGGGAGAGGAAGAGAAGTAATATTTTAAAATACTGTAACATCGAAGCTGTGATAAAGGGCGGGAGGAATTCTCCCAGCATGCTTTGTGCCGCAGGGTTTTCAAAGACTGTTATTATTCTTGTGTTAGGAGCATTGTTGTTGTACCATTATAACTGTGTTATAAGTCTGGTTATGCTCGTGTTGTTTTCTGTCATGAACGCCTCTACGAGGCGGAAGGACAGACCCACTCACTGAACGATAACTGTGACATTTTATTAGACAACGAACCAAAATTCCAAGAACTGTGCAAACCATACAAAAATATACACCAAGGTAAACACGAGGATTATTCTCCAGAATAGAAGTTGCTCAGGAGGAGGTAGAGAGACAAACTTACTGTAGATAGGAGTCAGAGAGAACATCAATACAGCCGCAGGGATAGAGAACAAACAGAACCTAAATAGGCAGGTAAATGGATAACAGGTGCGGGAGCTGAGCTGCAGGTGAACTTGATTACAAAGCTGCTCACAGCTGGTGGCAAACAGGCTGTGAACAGCGAGTGGGGGGTGACTGGAGAGAGAGGGGCAAAAACAAAGCCAGAAACCCAAACTAAACTCATGAGCAGACACAAAAATAATAACAAATGCAAAACTAAATAATAAACTGTGTCTGATGTCTGAACTCAGAGATGACATTAGAGCTCAGACACACGACAGCCCCCCCAAAGGGGTGGATTCCAGACATCCCCAGGTAACATCAAAAGAAAAAGGACCCCACCCCACCCCACAAGAACCACACAATCTACCCAGGGCGGGTGGTGGTGGGGAACAGGTCAGGAGGGAACAAAAAACAACCCAGCTAAGGACCCACACTGGAAAAAACACACAATTAGACCCAAGTCCATAAGCAAGAAGGCTTGGGAGGCCGCCCAGAGTCCCAGCCACAGTGGATGGCATGGTGCATCCGGTCTGGTGGCCTGTCAAAGTCCCAGACCAGCTGGACGGCCAGGTTGAATGAGTCAGGTGGCCTGCCAGGGAAAATTGGCCACCCAGCCCAACGGCTCAGTTTATTGGGTGGCTGTCCTGAGTCTTTCAGCCACCAGTTCAGGAGAGGCGACCCGGGAGGCGGCTTCCCCACAGGGAGACCCACCACCAAAGAGGCGAGCCGAGGAAGGGGAACCCCTACGTCGTCTGACAGTGAGGGAAGAGGACAGACCCTGATGGTGTCTGGCGGGGAAGGAGGAAAGACAACGCCTTCGACGGTCTCAGGCAGGAGAGTGGTAGCACCGGTGGGGGTCCCAGTCTGGGACATAGTAGCACCCGCGGTGGCTCTGGGCTGGAGCTCTGCAGTACCTGCAGTGGACCCGGGCTGGGCCACAGCTGCACCCTCGGTGAACCCTGGGCTGGGGCGTGACATCTACAGCAGGCCCGTACTGGAGTGCAGCACCCACGTTGGGTTGAGGCTGGGTTGCAGTACTCACAGCGGTCCCCGATTGGGACACAGCACCCACGGGGAGTCGGACCAAGGAGGGACCCATATGACGGCTTTGGGCAGAGAGGAGGCTGCACCCACGGAGGTCCCGGGCTGGGACAGAACACCTGCAACGACCTCCGCTGGAGGAGCTGGACCCTGGACGTCCTCTGGTGGAGAACCTGGACCTACGGAGACCTCTGGCAGTGGTAGATCTTCCCCGGCAATCCTGGGAGAAGGCTCAGAGAAGACACACAGAGAGAAGGGACCAGGATCGCCAGCAGCAGCAGAACCCGGCAAGGTGAGCTCAGGTGCAGCTGGTGGCTGCACCCAGCTCCCCTCACCAAGAGCCAAACAAGATCTCTCCAACACAGACATAAGAAAAACAAAGGAGATCACTTGCCTGAGCTCGAGCTCCACCGCCATCCAGGACTCTGTCGATCCAAGCGACGATGAAGCCTCGGGCCCAGCCTCTAGGAGGTCCAGCTCCTGCGCCCACTCTGCTGCGGTGGCGTCCGCAGTAGGCATGATGATGTTTGCAGTCATGGTGTCCCCAGGTGAAATCATCCATGCTGGTGGCTCTTCCAATATGGCAGCTGGGGTTCGGCTCTGTGCTGACCCTGGGTTAGGATCATCCAAGGCCATGGGCTCCTCTGTCTTCCGGTGGCTTGGTTCTGGGGCCGGCGGACACTCAGGAAAAGATGGGGGAGACACGGAAAGGACAGGTGAGAACTGATGGATGGCAGCAGGTGGAGGGAGCTCTGGGGACTGCACACCCAGAATCTTCCTGCCAGGGATCAGACAAGACATATCATCAGAAATTGAAAGTGAATGAAATGTTACTTGCCTGTTCTCCTGGTAAGCGATGTTGACTGCTGCCGCTGGAATTGCATCATTCCTCTCCACGTCTATGGCGATAGTGGACCAGTCTGAGGAGCGTGGAGGAGCTGTGCCAATTTTCACAGAGGAAAGCGTAGCCGGTGGAATATTGGAGAACCTCTTGTCAGCAGGAGGACATGCCGAGGTGACAGGGGTTGCAACGGCGATGAGAGAAGCTTGTGCTGACGGAACAGCTGACGAATAAGGAGGAGAAAGAGGCTCCGCTGCTGGAGATGTCAGGTTCACTGTCGGAGAGGGGGCTGGCAGAGAGGTGGGAGGATCCCTCTGGTGATCAGTGGCGGGGCGATGCTGTCGCCGTGGAGCTGGAGAAACAGGAATGGGCACCGGAGACTGGTGAGGGGTAGAAGCCACAGAGCCCCAGGAGAGCCTCCTCTTCGGCGCAAGTCCAGGTTTCTCCAGGGAGTTCCTCCTCCTCTCGCCATTCTCGCGTCACAGCGCAGCCACCAGGGTAAGCCTATCCCTACCCTCAGCATGTTCCATCAGCTGAGGGCACCGGAGAGCTGCTGCCTCTGCAAGCCCCAGATACTATAACGCATCCTCCGGGGTGGAATATGTGCGTGCCGTGGTGATTAGCCCGTCAGTCTCCATAAGCGTGCAGCAATATTCCCACCCCAGACGCATCAGGTAGCCATGTGTAATTGCTATGTCCATGGTAACTCCCAGATGAACAGGTGCATGGAAAAAACACAAAAAAGGAAGAAAATGTACAATTACCGCAGCCGGGTCATATTATTCTTGCGGCTGTATTCTGTCATGAACGCCTCTACGAGGCGGAAGGACAGACCCACTCACTGAATGATAACTGTGACATTTTATTAGACAGCTAACCAAAATTCCAAGAACTGTGCAACCCATACAAAAATATACACCAAGGTAAACACGAGGATTATTCTCCAGAATAGAAGTTGCTCAAGAGGAGGTAGAGACAAACTTACTGTAGATATCCATTTACCTGCCTATTTAGGTTTTGTTTGTTCTTCCTTTCCCTGTGGCTGTACTGATGTTCTCTCTGACTCCTAACAGGTGCGGGAGCTGAGCTGCAGGTGAACTTGATTACAAAGCTGCTCACAGCTGGTGGCAAACAGGCTGTGAACAGCGAGTGGGGGGTGACTGGAGAGAGAGGGGCAAAAACAAAGACAGAAACCCAAACTAAGCACACGAGCAGACACAAAAATAATAACAGAAATGCAAAACTAAACAATAAACTGTGTTTGAGCTCAGAGATGACATTAGAGCTCAGACACATGACAGTTTTCCCCCTGCGTGTGAGAGAGTACGTGTCTGTGTCACCCTGAGTGAGGTGAGTGTGTGTGTGAATGACCTACCCTCTGTTCTGCATAATTGTCAGTGAAGAATAAATGCCTGTTACATTCCAAATCCTCTCTCATTATTGTGTGAACCCTGGAAATGTCACACTGGTGTCAGAAGTGAGACATTTGAGAGACAGAAGGGAGGATCAGGGCAGAGATTTGACAGCTTCAACAGCTCATTAGCCAGATGGAGATGGGCAGCAGAGCAGGCACACCAGTCCTCAGAGATGCTCGCCGCAAAGAATGGGGAAGCGGGCTGGATGGAGCAAGTGCATCCCATGTCCTGCCTTTTTTAAGGCAGGATAGGGAGTGCCAGCGGGGAAACAATGAATCAGCGATCTCACTGCAGGCGAGGGCAGTGATCAGCATGGAGGCGACCATCCCAACCCCAGTACCACCAACCTGCCAACTGGCCAAGCTTCCCCACTTTGGTGGCGAAACCTCGCTGGACGACTACCTCATCCAGGTTGAATTGGCTGCCACGCTCAACAGCTGGACACCTGAAGAGACAGCTGTGCAGGTCGCACTGGCTCTGGAGGGCCAAGCTCTCTGAACGCTGTCCGATCTCTGGCCTGAGGAATGTCACAGCTGGCCAGCGCTACAGGGAGCACTTCTTAAGTGGTTCGGGAGGGCAACCCATGCTGACCACGCCTGGGAACAGCTGGCCAGCCGCTGGCAGTGCGATCAAGAGAGCCTGGGGCTTATGCAGCAGATGTCCGGCTGCTGACACAGTGTGGCTACCCAGACTTTGAGCCGGAGGCAGTGAAGAAGCTCGCCCTGCAGTTTCATCCGACGGCTCCACCCGGCCTGGCTCCAAGAACACATCCGGATTCACGCCGCGAGCAGCTGGGAGACAGCCATGGCAGAGGCAGAGCAGGTGGGGCTGATGCTGGAGCGCGCGGCTGACGTTTCATCATCAAGGTAAAGAGCTTTCCAGGCCATGGCTGAGAGCAAGGATGAGGGGGAGCTGCGTCTGACCACAGCTGCACGGCTGGCAAGAGTATAACAGTGGCACGAGGAGGGATGCTGTGGATGACTAGGCCACGTCGCACGCCACTGCTCTGCACCTACCCCGTGACAACCAGCCCCCTCACCAGTTTTAAACTAGAGCGAGGTGGCACAGACGGGGATCTGCCACCTCTCACAGACATTTTCCCCAATGAACCCTCACCACATCTTGGCCGACTGGGACACTCGCCAGGGCTATACCTGCAGTGTAGCCTGAACAGCACTCTCATCTGGGCCCTGATTGACACCGGTTCCACCATCTCCCTGGTCTGACCCGGGTCGCTGCCCAGGACAGATAAACTCAGACCGCAGGGGTGATAATCCACCAGACGCTGCGTCACCACAGCTACCGGTGAGTGCGCCAAATTGGGAGGGCGACAAGTCCTTGTCGTGGGAGTGGCCAGTCAGAACACGAACCACCCGTTCTGGCTGGCTGACATCCAAGACCCCTGCATTATCGGACTGGATCTGCTTGCAGCATGGGGTGCATAGATCGACACCACCAGCTCTTCTTTCCTGCTGGGAGCTGAGACCATTACCCTCTGTGGCAAGAGCCAGACGGGGGAACCAGGGGACCCGCATGGTCAAGGGGCTGTCAGCGCAGGCCGAGCTGAAGGGATTTTCACCAGAGCTGACCACTGCAGCACCACCAGTGTGAGCAGAGGGATCATTATTGCTGTGAGACAGCAGCAAGGGGACCACCAGCGGAATGAATCGCCACATCACCAGAAATCCAGCAGGCGGTCGAGGAGTTGTTCCAGTGGAGCTGCAGGGGTTTAGAGCCAGGGCAGAGATGCCAGTTGTGGGAGCTGCTGGACTGCTACATCGATGTCTTCACCGCCAGAGATGAAGATTGCACCTGAACCAGTTTGGTGCAGCACCAGATAGACACCTCTGAGGCCAGGCGAATCTGGGTCCGCCCCCACCGTCTCCAGCTGGTTCAGCTCGCTCGACCTCTGCAGGAACTGTCACCAGAGGCCCGCCAGAAAACAGCCTTCTCCATCGGGCAGGGATTGTGGCAGTTTGAGATGAAGCCGGTTGGACTTTGCAGTGCCCCGGCCACCTTTGAATGCCTGATGAAGCAAGTGCTGGCTCATGTCTCCCGGAGCCGCTGCATCGTTTATCTTGATGACTTACTGGCTCATGCAGCTGATTTTGGAGGCACCTTGTCCAACCTCTGGGAGGTGTTGAATGCTGTCCACCGGGCGGGGCTGCGGCTCCAGCCTCAGAAATATCACCTGTTTCAGTGAGAAACCACCTTCCTGAGCCACGTCCTCAGTGCTGCAGGAGTCGCCACTGACCCAGAGAAGGTGGGAGTGATAAGAAACTGGACAGTCCTGTGGGACAAAGCAGAGCTGTGGAGCGTCCTCGGACTGGCCTCCTATTATAGGAGGTTTGTGAAGGACTTCGCCACCATTGCCAGTCCACTGCATCAGCTGACACAGAAGGGCCACACGTTCCAGTGGAGTGAGGACTGTGCTGCTGCTTTTTCCCGGCTCCGCTTGGCACTCATTGGAGCCCCCGTGCTGCGGTACCCCGACCCGAACCGTCCCTTCATCGTGGCCAAAGATGCAACCAGGGCATCGGGGTGGTGCTATCCCAGGAGGGAGAACACGGAAAGCAGGCAGTTGATTTTTTCAGCTGCACTCTTAGCAGAGCTGAAAGGAATTATTGCGTCACCTGCCGACATCCAAGGGCTTCGTCATTTCTGTCCATACGTTCACAGGGGGAGGTTTCAGCTCAGGACGGACCATGCTTTTCTGACCTGGCTACTGAACTTTGAAGAGCCGGCTGGACAGTTAGTGAGATGGCTGGAGCACTGCAGGATTATGATTTTCAGAATGTGCATTGAGCAGGCCGCCTACATGTCAATGCTGATGCGCTGTACCCAGTTCCCCCTGTGCTGTGGAGGCCTGTTGGCACTGCCAGCGGGCAGAGGATCGTGACCCACCAGTCTCACGGGCTGCTGCTTTCTAGACCGATGCGGCCGATGATGGCGCAGCAGCTTACAGCGCATCCTCAGATCATCAGCCAGCTCTCCCCAGTGATGACGTCACAGAGGCCCTTGGCACAGAGCAGCTTCGGATCGAGTAGGATGAAGATCCTGTCATCTCCCGGGTCTGGCAGTGGCTGGACACGGACCAACAGCCCACCTGGGAGGCTGTATCTGTGCTGGACCCAGAGACCAAGGCCTTACATTCCCAGTGGGCCAACCTCTGCTGTTGTGAGGGTGTCGTCTACAGGCAGTGGCAGTCTCCAGCTGGACATCTTCATGTCTGACAGCTGCTGGTCCCCCAACGGCTTCGCCCAAAGGTGCTTCAGTTGGTCCACGGGTCAGAGTGGGTGGGCCACTTTGGGGTGACAAAGACCCTGTAGTGCCTTTGGGTCCGGTTCTACTGGCCGGGGTGTTGTCAGGACGTGGAGCACCTTGTCCACCACTGTGACACCTGCACGGCTCAGAAAGGACCGACTTAGCAATCCCACGCTCCCTTGCAGCAGTACCAGGTAGGGGCATGCATGGAGTGTGAGGGAATGAAAATTCTGGGCCCTTTTCTAACCACAGATCGAGGGAACTATTATGTTCTGGTCACAATAGATTACTTCGTCAAGTGGCCAGAGGCATATGCGGTCTCTGATCAGAGCGCCACCACCACAGCATCAAAGCTGGTGGATGAGGTTTTTTGCTGGTTTGGCGCACCGGAGGAGCTGCATAGTGACCAGGGATGGAACTTTGAGGCAGAGGTCTTCGGGGAGGTCTGCAGGTGGCTGGGCATCCGGAAGACCCAGACCATCTCGCTGCACCCACAGAGCGACAGCCTGGTTGAACGTTTTAACTGGACCCTGACCACCCAGCTCGCAGTCCTAGTGTACTAGCAACAGCTAGACTGAGATCTGCACTTGCCCCTGGTCCTGATAGCATACCGGACAGCGGTTCAGGAATCCACCTGTGCACCCTTGCGGCGCTGATGTTTGGACGTGAGCTGTGCACTCTGGTGGACTTGGTGTTCGGCCCTCCCTTGAAGTCGGAGGTGGAGGGCAAACCGGGGTTATTTGTTTTGCTTGAGAGAACATCTTCTCATGGTACACAAACTGGCTCGGGAGGCTCTGGTAGCGACGTGGAGTCACCGGGAGTGAGCATACGACTCCCACTGCCAGGGGAGGGACTTTGCACCCGGGGATCAAGTCTGGATTTTCTGCCCGGAGCAGAAAAGGGGACTGCCACCAAAGCTGGCGAGCCACTGGTTGGGACCATGCGTGGTCCTACAGAGACTGTCGGATGTAATGTACAGGGTGAGGCTGCAGAAGAGGAACCGGGTGGTGGTGCTTCACCGTGACCGCCTCGCCCCATACCAGCCAGCTGCCCCGTGGGTGGCTGAGCCAGATACCCCATCCCAACTGGGGACCTCGGCCGAGGCTCAGATGGACACTAACAGACCCGTGTGTGCTAGCCACCGACAATGGCGGATGCCCTGATGCCTGGACAGGTTCATATTGGGCTTTATTGTTCTGGGGACAGAAACCAGTCCCGGGGGGGACAGTGTAACGTTGGGGCTGTGATAAGTGGTGGGGGGAATTCTCTCACCACGCTGTGGGGTATTCAAAGACTGTTATTATTCTTGTGTTCTGAGCATTATTGTTGTACCATTATAATTGTGTTATAAGTCTGGTTGTGATCGTGTTGTTTTCCCTGCATGTGAGAGATTACGTGTCTGTGTCACCCTGAGTGAGGTGAGTGTGTGTGTGTGTGTGTGTGTGTGTGTGTGTGTGTGTGTGTGTGAATGACTTCCCCTCTGTTCTATGTAATTTGTCAGTGAAGAATAAATGCCTGTTACATTCCAAATCTTCCGGCGCCACACGAGTCAGCTGCCTTTTTGCAACAGCAGCTCAATTCTGAGTTTTTTCTTCGTATTTCTTATTTACTATCCGTCTTCTCTGGACAAACTTTTGATCCAGCGACACCTTACCCATCGCGGACATGCAGATCGCCCCAAATGTCTCCCGATCCGGTGGACAGAGTCATTGTTTATAGCAGGAGACGGTACAACAGGGACCAACTGTTAGCATTAACCGGCCCACGGTGCTAACGCAAAAACTCGACGTACCGGGAGAAATCACTCGGAAACAGCGTGGATGTCAGGCTGGAGTGAGATGGCGAGCTAGGAACATCAGGTACAGACCCGTCCTCCCATCCATTATCATGGGGAATGTACGATCGCTACTCAATAAGACAGACAAGCTAGCGGCCATGTCCCGCTACGAGAGCGCCTTCAGCGAGATTCGCATGATGTTGTTTACTGAGACGTGGCTAACAGAACTAGCAACAGATGCTAACATCGAACTGGAGGGCTTGCACTTTAATGCGGGCAGACCAGACACCAGACAGTGGGAAGGCAAGGGGCGGAGGAGTGATAATGTTTGTCAATAGCAGATGGTGTAAACCGGGACATATCACGGTTAAAGAGCAACACTGCAGCAAAGACATTGAGTTGCTTACTGTTAGCATGCGGCCTGTTTACCTCCCTAAGGAATACTCACACATGATCTGCATTGTTGTTTATGCAAATCCGTCGGCAAACGCTGGGGCAGCGCGGAACATCATCCACTCAGTCACTTGCAGGCTTCTGACAGAAAACCCAGATGCTCTCCTCCTCATCTCGGGTGATTTTAACCGTATTTCATTGTCCTCCATTCTGCCCATGTTCACCCAGTATGTCACGTGCCACACCAGAGACAATAAAACACTGAACTTATTTTATGCAAATACTAAGGAGGCGTACACCTCATCGCCACTCCTCCCACTTGGGAGATCAGTTCACAGCTTGGTTCACCTCCTGCCTGTGTACAAACCCCTAGTACACAGACAACCTCCAGTTATGTGCACGGGGAAGGTATGGTCTGAGGAGGCAATGGACGCTCTGAAGGACTGTTTTGAAATCACTGCCTGGGAGCAGCTCTGTGATCCACATGGTGAGGATATCGACGGCCTCACTCACACCATCACGGACTACATCAACTTCTGTGTGGACAACACCGTACCCACCAAGACCATACGGTGCTGCTCAAACAACAAACCCTGCATCAACCCCGAGATAAAATCCTTGCTGAGAGAAAAGAAAAGGATCTTCAGGTCGGGAAACGGGGAGGAGCTGAAGTCCATACAGAGGGCGCTAAGGAGGAAGATCAGAGAGGGTAAGGACAGCTACAGGAAGAAGATGGAGGACAAGCTGCAACAGAGTGATATCGGCGGGGTCTGGAGAAGCCTCAAAACCATCTCTGGGCTTCAGAATACCTCCTCCCAGGCCACGGGAGGCAGGGAGTGGGTGAACAACTGAACCTGTCACGACGGCCCTCACGGACCGTCACAAGACGCCTCAGTCACCAGAGAGTTTGCAGTGGTAATTTATTGTAGAGTAAGGATGAACACACACAGAACACATACAGTGGCTGGGTGAAGTCTGAGCCGGGGAACACCCGATGCGCCAGACGAGATAATCACAAAGATACAGTCACACAGAGCGTACCTTACAACGGGACCGTTAACAGACGGGTAACGGGGGATTCCCAAGTCCATTAACCACGATGAGCAAGGAGAATAACAGGAGCACGACGGAACGTGGCTGAACATACAGGTGAACATAACAGGATATAACAGAGACTGCCGCGTTGGAGGACATTTAGCACCCGCTTATATCTCTGGTGGCTAATGACCCCAACGCGGCACAGCTGCTGCTAATGACAGCAGAGCAGCAGCTGATTTTGACAGCAGGGAGCTCCCCCGGGCGCCTTCACAATAAGAGCCCGAGGAGCTGGAAGGAATCCTCAGCTGCCAAAGCCAGAGAACAAAAAGATATGAGACCCGAGTGTGGCCAGAACCGACACTCGGGTTATGACAGTACCTCCCCCTCAAGGCCGAGCTCTGAGCGGCCTGAGTAACACCCAAGCCCCCCCCACCCCCCGAGGGTGGGTGGATGGGGCGCTGGCAGGAGGGAGAGAGAGACAAACAACCAACAAGGCTACAAAGGTAGGGAGAAAAAAAACCCACAATAAGTACAAAATAGGCAACACACCCTTGGGCAAACAGAGTGACACAAAATACTCCCCCCCCCCCCCCCACACACCCCAACAGTCCCACAGACGAGATCAGGAACCCGGAAAGGGCGCAGTCCAGGCCCGGAGGGATGGGGGCAAAAGGTTCGGGGGGGGGGTCGTCCGGCAACAAGAGGCCACAGAACAGCGAGGGGAAAAGAGGACAGTTCGGGCGGCCTACCCCAGTCCCATGCTCGGGGGAAGAGAGTTTCAGGCGGCCGGAGCAGGTCGCCGCACAGGAAGATAAACAGGTTGGGGGGCCGACCCAGAGAACCAAACCAACGAGACAGCCCTTCAGGCGGCCGCCCCGCAACACCAGCCCACCAGAACCATTGGGAAGAAGCAGCCGGTGGTCCCGCAGAAAAGGGGGGAGATGAGGGGAAACCGGGCGGAGCGTTCGGGACCCCAACGGCCCCAGGTGGAGATGGGTAGTGCTCCTCAGGGAGACGAGGAGGATGACGGTGGAGATGAGAGTGAAGAAGAAAACGAGCCTGTCCAGCATCCGGTGGCTGGGGATCTGCAGCTCCCTCACCGAACCTAGGACCTGCTGGTGCAGCACCCACGGTGGACCCCGATTGGGCCTCCGGAACCAAACCCACGGTGGACCCCGATTGGGCCTCCGGAACCAAACCCACGGTGGACCCCGATTGGGCCTCCGGAACAGCACTCCCGGTGGACCCCAACTGGACCGGAACAGCACTCCCGGTGGACCCGGTCGGCGTGGCACCACACTCGACCTCCAACCCCGAAACCGGAACCTCTGGCGCAGCAGGCGAGAGCAGCCCCTCGCCGGCGACCCTGGGAGAAGACTCACACAAGAGAGAAAACCCGGGATCAGGATCACCGGCAGCGCCAGAACCCGGCGAGATAAGCTTGGACGCAGCGGGCGGCTGCACCCGGCTCATCTCCTCTTGAGACAGGCAAAAGTGCTCTAAAAGGTGAAGAAGAAAGATAAAACAGAGCACTTGCCTGAGCTCGGGTTCTGACGCCGTCCAGGACTGCGATGATCCGGGCTCAGAAGTCAGGAGGTCGTCCTCAGGCTCCCACTCAGCTGCGTCGGGCTCCGCAGCTGGCATGATGGTGCGTGCAGCTAGAGAGTCCTCCGGCACCGATATCCACGCCGGTGGCCCGCACGGCGTGGTGGCAGGAGAATCTCGCCCTGCTGGACCGGACCGCTCCTCCGTGGAACCCCGGGGACGCTTCTTCATCGGCGATGGCTCCACACTGCAGTCCGCTCTCCTCCTCCGCCCATGGCGTGGCTGCGGAACCGGAACCAGGCTCTCCAGAACCGCAGGCCCCCTCCTCATCCAGCGACGTTGGCCTGACGTCGAGGACCGCTCAGCGGGGGGAGACACAGAGGAAGCAGGGTTATTACATTCATCCACAGCGGGTGGAGGGAGCTCGGGGGGCTGCATACCCCGAACTCCACCCCTAGGAGTCAGACAAGGCAAGACAATGTCAAAAGAAGAGAAATTATCATGCACTTGCCTTTCCCCTAAGGGTAAGATGGTCTCCGCTGTGGGGGACGTCATTCCTTCCTTTCCCCGCTGGATGGCGACAGAGGGCCCTCTGGGAAGACGAGATGAGGCCACTCGAGGCGGATCCGGGATGAAGCTCGCCGAAACGGAGCTCTCGTGACACACAGCAGCCAGGATAGGCGACGAGGAGGAGGGGGCGACAGCCGGGGTCAGTCGGGCATGGGGCGCTGACGGGACAGCGGGCGAGGGCCCGGGAGAAGACGAGGCTGCGGGGATTCCCCTCTGACGAGGCGCAGGAGTGACAGCTGTGTGGGGGGTTGAGCCCTTGCGGCGACCCGGAACAGCATCCAGACGGGGCTCTAGCCGAGGTTGGAAGCCGGAGTGACGACGGTTCCTTGTAGGGGGTGAGGCGAAGGTGAGGTCCGGAAATCGCCGTTCCTGAGCAGAAACGGCGGCAAGCAAGTCAGCAAACTCAGGAAACTCACGCAGCGCTGGATTCCTCTCCACGAGTCTAACTGCCGCCACCACATGCTTCATACACGCTGGAGGATTCTCAGCGGAGCAAGCAGCTGCCACCCGGTCCCAGATCTTGTCTGCTGTCATCTGCAGCTTCTCTGGGGGAATCCCGAGTGACGACATGCCCGATGGGAAAAGACCTCCGGATGGTGCGAACTCCCGGGCCGGAACAGAGGCAGGAGCGGGATCCCGAAGCGAGGGGCGACGTCTCCTCCGCTTCAGCTTCCTGCCAGGATTTCCCTCCAGCCCTCGGAGTATCTCACGCTGGGCGGTGATGTCATCTCTCCTCACGCTTACCTCTGGATGATTAGTGAAGCGGGGGAGAGAATCCAGAATTTCCTCGGCTAGGTCCAGGTACCAGGGCACTTCGCTGTTGTATTTGAGGAGGGAGGCGGCGACAAGGACTCTGTCCACGCGCTCGAGGGTGTCAGAGAGAACAGCGTCCTGCCTCCGACCACGAGACCTCCACGATGGCATGCTTCAACACGGCACCCAGACAGGTAGGAACAAACAGTCCACTACTGCAAACTACACGGTGAATGGCGTCTCGATGCAACGCCTCCTCTCCGGGCGTTTGCCGGCAGTCTACTGTCACAACGGCCCTCACGGACCGTCACAAGACGCCTCAGTCACCAGAGAGTTTGCAGTGGTAATTTATTGTAGAGTAAGGATGAACACACACAGAACACATACAGTGGCTGGGTGAAGTCTGAGCCGGGGAACACCCGATGCGCCAGACGAGATAATCACAAAGATACAGTCACACAGAGCGTACCTTACAACGGGACCGTTAACAGATGGGTAACGGGGGATTCCCAAGTCCATTAACCACGATGAGCAAGGAGAATAACAGGAGCACGACGGAACGTGGCTGAACATACAGGTGAACATAACAGGATATAACAGAGACTGCCGCGTTGGAGGACATTTAGCACCCGCTTATATCTCTGGTGGCTAATGACCCCAACGCGGCACAGCTGCTGCTAATGACAGCAGAGCAGCAGCTGATTTTGACAGCAGGGAGCTCCCCCGGGCGCCTTCACAATAAGAGCCCGAGGAGCTGGAAGGAATCCTCAGCTGCCAAAGCCAGAGAACAAAAAGATATGAGACCCGAGTGTGGCCAGAACTGACACTCGGGTTATGACAGAACCTGTTTTTAAACAGGTTTAACCAACCGCCCTCCCCTCCACCTGCACACCAACCACTGCTGCCTCTACTGTCATCTAATCCTGCTGTCCCCCCCCTCCACCTACACCCCCCTACTCCCAGCACACAGCCCCCCTGCCTCAACCTGACCCTCACTAAGACCCAGGTGAGGGCGGAGCTGGGGAAGATCAAGGCGAGGAAGGCATCGGGTCCGGACTGCATCAGCGTGAAGCTCCTTAAATCCTGTGCAGACCAGCTGTATGGGATTGTGGAGCACATCTTCAACCTGGGCCTGAAGCTAGGGAGGGTACCACAGCTGTGGAAAACATCTTGTGTGGTACCCATACCAAAGACTTCCCACCCCAGAGCCCAGAGACCTGAACAGCTACAGACCAGTGGCCCTGACTTCTTACCTGTTGAAGACCCTGGAGAGATTGCTCCTTGCTCACCTCTGCCCCCTGGTGGGACCAGCGATGGATCCACTCCAGTTCGCTTACCAGCACGGCATCGGGGTGGATGATGCAATGATCTTCCTCCTACACCGTTCCCTGTCACACCTGGAGAAGCCTGGAAACATGGTGAGGATCATGTTCTTTGATTTCTCCAGTGCTTTCAACACCATCCAACCAGTGATCTTGAGGGACAAGCTGCTGTGCGCAGGGGTGGACCAGCACCTGTCATCGTGGATCCTGGACTATCTCACAAACCGGCCACAGTTTGTGAGAACCCAGGATTGTGTATCCGACACGATCATCTGCAGTACAGGGGCCCCCCAGGGAACAGTTCTGGCTCCCTTCCTGTTCACCCTTTATACTGCGGACTTTTCACACAACACAACACACTGCCATCTACAGAAGTTCTCTGACGACTTTATAATCCTCGGCCTCATCTCCAATGGAGATGATGGTGAGTACAGAGGACTTATCCGGGACTTTGTGGACTGGTGCCATCGGAACTGCCTCCAGATCAATGCGAGGAAAACTAAGGAGCTAGTGGTGGACTGCCACAGGCGAGGACAACCCCCCACAGCACCAGTAAACATCCAGGGAACAGCCATTGAGATGGTGACATCCTACAAGTACCTGGGTGTTCATTTGAACAATAAACTGGACTGGTCACACAATACCGACTCACTCTACAAGAAGGGACAGCACAGGCTGTTTCCACTGAGGAGGCTCAGATCTTTTGGTGTACAAGGGGTGCTCCTGAAGACCTTCTACAATCCAGTGGTGGCATCAGCCATCACATTTGGAGTGGTCTGCTGGGGCAACGGCATCACGGCAGCCGACAGGAAGAGACTGAAGAGACTGATTTAAGAAGGCCAGCTCTGTCCTGGGGTAGCGCCTCGACCCAGTGGAGGAGAGAAGAGGATGGTGGCTAAGCTGTCATCTCTGCTGAAGTCCGAGTCCCACCCCATGCAGGACACACTGAACGCACTGAGGAGCTCATTTAGCAGTAGGCTGCATCATTCTAGGTGCGTGACCGAGAGGTTTCGCAGGTCCTTCCTACCTACGGCTGTCAGACTTTATAACCTAAGTAGGGCTGCTCGTAGAGGTTGTAAAAAAACCCTTTATAACTTTATACTACAGGGCAGTGCGGTGGCGCAGTGGTTAGCACTGCGGCAACACAGCAACTCACCCTTGGCCGTGGGATCCCTGGTTCGATCCCAGCCTCTGACCAACAGTGATCTGTGTGGAGTTTGCATGTTCTCCCTGTGTCTGCGTGGGTTTACTCCGGGATTTCTCCGGTTTCCTCCCACAGGCCAAAAACATGCAGGTTAGGTTAACTGGAGACTCTAAATTGGCCCTAGGTGTGAATGTGTGTGTGAATGGTAAAGGGATAGCGCCGTACCGTGGCTGCTTCATCCATCCAGGTGGATGCCCTCAATTTCCTGTCTGGGGATCAATAAAGTATACAAAATCAAAAAAAAAATATTCATACTAGGTGGGGTAACTGAATAGAACATTATGCTGTTTATTCCATCTAGTTACAATGCTCCACACTGTGTATATATATTTATGTGTACATATGTATATTCACTGCTCTTTTTATCTTATCTGCTAAATTATTGCTCTGAGTGTTACTATCCCTGTGCTGTTGCAACCCTGGAATAACTCTACTGTGGGACTAATACAGGCTTATCTTATCTTAAATCCTCTCTCATTATTGTGCGAACCCTGGAAACATCACAATACCGACTGAAATAATTTTCTACCAATTGTTTAATCCACGTGGGACCAGGTATTATTAAATTCTTTGTAAATCTGTGAAATTAAAATAACCAGTTTACTTTAAAAAAATAATATTTTTAGATTCATTTTACTGTACACACTTATGTGTAAGAGACATAATTTTCTCTTTGTTTCTATGGGCAGAAATGAGCTATTAAGATAGATACATTAAAACATCACATCCACATCATATACATTAAATGTTTAAATATTAATTATTAATTTTTGCCTTTTTACTATGTGCTTATTTACTGCAATAAATTAAACTTAGAAATAAAGTGAGAAAATAGCAAGTGAAGTTTGTCATGATCGAGACATAAGCTGTGCCATGTCCTCATTCTGAATTATGTTTTAGGGTTTTTGTGTGGAATGGGACATGAGCACAGCCCGTGTCTTCGCCTTTTGTTGGGGAGACTCTTTATTTTCATGGTCATTATGTTTGGTATCGCTATTCCTGTCATGGTCTGGGTTTGAGCTTTTGTTTTGACTGTGTTCTTGCTTTGTTGTTAATTGTTCACGGCTGTTTTTGATTTCTTGATTATTGATTGTTCATAGGTGTTCTTGATTTTTGTTGTTCTATTTATAGAGGTCACGCACTGCCTTCGGCACGGCGATCTTCACGCTGCCACGGTCACACTCACGTTCATGGTCTCACATCTTGCCCTTGTTTCTTGTTCACGTTTGGAAGTTAGTTTTTTGTCAATAAATCATGCCTAAAAGAAAGCCTGCGCATGGGTTCAGTCCTTTGCCTTTGAAGGGCAGTCATGACAACGTTTGTTTCTTTTACATACAGTGATGTCCAAAAATTTGGGTACCTCTTGAAAAATAGCGTATTTTTTCATTGAAAAGATGTAAACAGTCTCTGTACAATCTGGAAAAATACAATGATACCAGTAAACACTAATGCATACTTGCTTTTTTCATAAATGAAACAAAAACAAAGAAGAAAGGCAACTGTGGCTTATCAAAAGTCTGGGCACCTGACACAATTAATTGAACACACTGTCATTTTTTTTTGGGGGGGGGGGGGTGGATGCTTGCTTACCATTGTAGTCTCCACCATGGTTTGGTGTGCTGTATGAGGATGCTTCAGTCAACCAGAGAAAGGAGTCTGAATGTATGGTTTTCTCACTGACAGAAGAGGAATAAAGTGGTTGGCACAAATCAGAAGGAATTTTACAGTAGCAGAAATAATAACACCAAAATGACATAAGGTAATCACATTAAAACATTCCTTCTGCATTGTTTCACAAAGACCACACCACAGACAGATTAATGGTTAACTTATTAGGAATAAGGAACAGGGGAAGGCTCATAATATCAGTGATGAGAAGCAGTCCATGGTGCTGTTTCACTGAACAGCTTTTGTTACAGACATTTAACAAAGTATTACAAGTATCACCAGTTATCAGTGTGATGTGACTTAACATTATCTGTTCTTGGTTAGCTTTAATAGCATTACAAAATAGAGTAGCATGATTCATAATTTAATTCAAAGAAATAAGTCACTGGTCTGTTGTGGTGAAGAGGGAGCTGAGCTCTAAGGCAAAGCTGTCGATTTATGTCAATCTATATTCCTACCCTCACCTATAGTCATGAAGTTTGGGTAATGACCAAAATAATGAGATCGCGGATACAAACAACTGAAATGAGCTTTCTCCATGGGATTGCTGGACTCACCCTTAGAAAAAGGGTGAGGAGCTCAGTCGTCCGGGAGAGGCTCAGAGTAGAGCTGCTGTTCCTCCACATTGAAAGGATCCAGCTGAGGTGGTTTGGGCATCTGATCAGGATGCCTCCTGGACGCCTCCGACTTGAAGTGTTTCGGGCACGTCCCATTGGGAGGTAGGGGTGGGAATCTTTAGGCACCTCATGATTCGAGCTGATTACGATGCATCTTTTTTTCCCTAACATGTAAATATTAGAAAAAGGAGTTTCTGCACTTCATCCTAAAGAAACTGTAGCTGTTGTATTTTTTTGTATTTGTATTTGTATACTTGATTAATTCCAGAGGGAAATTCAGGGCATCCACCTGGATGAGGCAGCCACAGTACGGCTCCAATCCCTTCACCATTCATACACACACATTCACACCTAGGGCCACTTTAGAGTCTCCAATTATCCTAACTTGCATGTTTTTGACCTGTGGGAGGAAACCGGAGTGCCCAGAGTAAACTCACACAGACACGGGGAGAACATGCGAACTCCACACGGAAGGGTCACCGGTGATCAGGGCGTGGGGTCAAACCCACAATGGTCAGGGGTGGAATCGATCCCATGACTTTCTTGCTGTGCTGCCACAGTGCTAACCACTGTTACACTGAGCAAAGAAACTGTAGCTGTTGCAGGTGCTTGTTAACTTAAGGACATCAAAATCACAGAGGAAACGAGTCTGGACCACACTGTCAGATTCACAGCCTTTATTGGGGTTAAGACTAACACACAGACATCCTCGTCAGTCTTCTTAGGTCATAGACCTATTACTGATTTTAACATTTATTTTATTTTTCGGGACATTGCATATTAATGAACCCTTTATATGTAAATATGCCAGATTGCAGTGTTGTAGTCGAGTCACCACATTCTGAGCCCAAGACTGAGGTCGAGTAACCGCATTTTGAGGCTGAGTCCCAGTCACCACATGGTGAGTCCAAGTCACCATGTTCAGAGGCCGAGTCCGAGTTGCCACATTATTTTAGAGGTGAACTTCAAAGTGCTTTGCAAAATTTGTATTTTGCCTTGTGTTTCTTTCTCCCTTTCTCCTCGTACTCTTCATGATCGATGAATCCAAACTGAACAATTTGTGATTTGGAAGACATAACTGAATCGTCAACGTACGGCTTTTTTTCTCGATAAGAAGTAGCATCGCAATAACTCGCACAAGAAAGTTTAAAATCAGACGTGTACTGCACAACACTGTACTAGTTGCAGAGGTCATATATGCATGCACTGCGTAATGGATGCATGCGCTACGTGCAGCTGGTGTAGCAGCAAAGTAGTACGTACTGTACCGCAAGCGCGTTTGCATAGTGAGTGCATACGTGTACTAGTACATGTACTACCAAAACTTGCTAGTCTGTATATGTAGTAGAACTGTACATGTACATATATAGTGAATCGACAGGCGAAAAGTACTAGTACATGTACTGCCAAAACTTCCTAGTTTGTATATGTAGTAGTACTGTATATGTACATACAGGCACATCTAAAAAAATTAGAATATCATAAAAACTATTAAAAAACTATTTTTTAAAATTAATTTTATGTAATATTCTAATTTTTTGAGAAACAGGATTTGGGGTTTTCATGGGCTGTAAGCCATAATCATCACAATTAAAATAAATAAACACTTGAAATATATCACTCTCTGTGTAATAATCATATATGGTTTTCACTTTCTGAAATGAGTGACAAAAAATATTGAACTTTTTCATGATATTCTGATTTTTTGAGATGTACCTGTAGTAGCGGTTGTTGCAGAGTCAGTAACGTTTTACACCAGCAATTGGTTTGCATCCTGCAGTTTATGTTCATTTCATCTTGTGCAATAATGGAAACAGCGGACATGCTATTCTTCTGTGATTTACTGTCAGTTTCTCATTTTAGACTGAAATTCCAGTGATTATGATATTTCCTCCTGTGATTTATCATTTGTTTTAAGTCCTAAAAATAGCTTTGCACCGGGCTTCGGCATGCATGACAAATTACACAGAAATACGGCGACTGCAACTCTAATGAAACATCTTAATATTAAATAAGTCGACATTTGCATTATGGATATGACACACAGCAACATATTATTAGGAATTTTTACTTACATCCAATGCAGGCAGCTCTGGAAACAAGGGCGGGTTGCAGGAAAAATGGCAGGTGCACATGGATGTGTGCCGCCCATTCTCAGGTCTTGGTGATGCAGGGCTTGACGCATGTGCATATTGTAGTGTAAAGCCCAGGGTTTTGGGGTAAATTTTATCTTATTTTCAAATATCACAGTTCTTACTGTGAACAAATGGTTAGTGTAGGTAAAATTTACCCATTATAACAGATTATATTTACAAACTAATATATTAAGGTAAATTTTAAACAATTTGCATGTATTATATTTACGACCCTCAAAAATCCTTTTTTACAGTGTAATGGTCTATTTATGATACTATGAAGCAGCAGACCTACTTAATACCTATTATGTGTTAAGTATTTCAGCACAGGCAGAAATCAAGCAAAGCAAGTTTTGACTATTGTTACCTGATCACAGTGTGCCTCCTGTGCCACCTCTCTTTCTAGTCATCAGTGCTGTCTCTCTGTCCCTCCCTCTTGTTCATTCTGCTGCTGCCACATTCATGCTCCTGATATAAAATAAGCTCAGTTATTGTTCAAATGGTTTAAAAGAGGTACTTCACTGTCTGTTTTGGAGGATATAATTCATGCTAGATTTTCCCACAACAAAAAACTTGGAAAGATGTAAAATGTTTTTTTCCCATCCTTCCCTCTTAGCAGCATCAACTGAGGTTAATGCAGCTGCTGAATGTATGCTGAGGCTTAATCGGGTCACCTGTGATTAACCATCATTATTCTTAACTCATTTTATTTTGTTATTAGTCAGTTGTGGTGATTAACACATTTATTCTGACAGGACTAATGTTTATTATTTATTTTATTTAACCTTTATTTATACAGGGTAGTTCCATTGAGAGGCAACCTCTCTTTTTCAAGGGCACCCTGTTCACATTCACACATTCACACCAGGAAGCTGGCCAGTACAACCACAGACTGACCTGTGGCTACTGAGCAGCTCCACTGGAGCAGTTGGGGTTAAGGGCCTTGCTCAAGGGTACCACAGTGGGGTTAAGGAGGGTGTTGCAAACACTGCTATGTTATCTGTCCCACCCAGATCTAATCCTGCTGGTCCAGGGATCGAACCCGCGGCCCTCTGCTCACCAATCCACATCCCTAACCATTAGGCCACCACTGCCCACAGTGGTTTATTCATTAATATATCATATCACCACTTCACTCTGTGGCTATTTCTCACCAAGCAGGTGAACTAAGCAAATCAACTGCAGAAACCAAATTTCTGGTGAAAATTTCGTTATGAGCACAGCACACCCTGTCATTAACATAACATAAAGACCAAATTTGCTTGAGAGAGAAAAGCTGATCATTTCTCAGAAATTATCATAATAGTCAAAACAACTCGGAGAAGCAGGCTCCAATTTCATTCCAAAGCTAAACTGGTCAAAAGACATGGAGAAGTGGGCTAGCATCACCTATCCAGACTTTAATTTATTACTGAACAGTACCAGTGCTCACACTCTTAACCAACTAAGATCCTACAAAGGTCTAGAATCTTATAACCAGTTTGTAAGTGGCTGGGTCTGAGACATGGCAGTGTGTGAAATCAACGACCTTCGTGTGCCCATAGCCAAGGTAAACAAAACGTTTGATTTTTTGGGGGGTGAAAAAGAAGAAAACTAGAAAAGCGCTCAGAGAGTGCATACCTCCGCCAAGGCTCCTTCCTTCCCTCATTGATCACCTCCAAAATGTAATGGGTTTGTGTGTAGGTCTAGAGCCACTTCTGGTGAAAATTGCATCAAAGTCTGTCCATTAATTTTAGAGTATTGTTGCTAACACACTGTGAGAAGATAAGAGCCTTGGTGGAGGTATGCATTCTCAGCTCATTACCAAAAGGGAGTGGCTTCCTGTCTTGCCGAAGAACCACCTCTGGTGAAAATTTCATCCAGATCCATCCAGTAGTTTTTGTGTAATCCTGCTGAACAAATACAAGCAAAGCCCTTGGTGGAGGTATGCACTCTCAGATCATCACCAAAATCTAATCATTTGTTCCGAGCCATTACACACCTTTCCTGAAAATTTCATCAAAATCTGTTCATTACTTTTTGAGTAACGTTGCTAACAGACCAACAAACCAACGCAGGCAAAAATAACCTCCTCGGCAGAGGTAAAAATCAGATTGTTCACTTACAAATATTTTGTAAAGCTTTACGCAAAATACTTAAAGGCTATAAAACTGGGGTCTAAGCACCTGTTGTGGTGTTTTTAAATGTTAAACGTGTAAAAATTGAGAAAAACATCAAATTGAAATTAGACTCATGCTCCTACGCTAGTCAATATGTTTAAAAAACCAGAGCAATATTTATTAAAAAAAACCCCAGTAAAATATATTCTCTGATCATGCATGTTTATTCATATATCAGCCCATAAATTATTCACAGAGCCCTCAACTTAATTTATCCTGTTTGTTTTTCCTCTGTTTTTGCTTTCAGTTTTTTTGATATGTGATCTAATTTGACTTAGCTTCAGCACACTCACCTGTTCAGGTGCTTTCAGATGAAGTTAGAAATCGTTGTCTTGGTGTCTAATCGTTATCCTCATTGTTAACAATAGACAGTTGATTTGCAGACTCCCAGATACTTCTAATGATCCCCAAAGGCTAATCAGCCAGAACAGCATAGCTTACATTTAAGTTGGCTCTGACAGTCCCCGGCAGGTTCCGTTATACGAACGAGCGCGTGTGTTTAGCTCTCTGTGAGTGTGCTGCAGGCTGCAGCTGAGCTGGTCAGAACAGAGAGCAGGTGAGTCTGGGAAAATGTCCACAGAGCATTGCAGATTCTTCAACAATATTATTAGTCAATTATTTCTACAAATCTATTACAAAATGGTCAGAACACACCCGCAAGTTGGGACACAGGGAAAGTGCAAAGTCTGACCGCACACAGAAGGGGACGTCCCGCTCCTCGTCCTGAACTCGGCGGAGCAGCACACCGAGACACAGCACACACCTGACAGGGGCGGGGCAGACATTGCCGATATGAGGAGATTTGTTTAAGAAACGGGACAAAGGATAAATGTTTCTGCTATAATGAGGAATGCAACGTTCATTTTTCAAACTATCAAACGTGGTTTAGTCGGTGACCACTGGTGAGAAGCCCGGAAAGAACGGGCTGGGTGATACCAAATCTTCGGCAGCGGACGTGAAGGGGAGAGGGCATTATCAGATTATGAAAAAGTGTTACATTTCCCAAAATTACGAGGTAGATTTTGATGATCTGAAAATCATTTAAGGAGAATTTAATCATGAAAAATAAAAAAATAATGTTGAAATTGCATGGCCTCAAGCCGGCCTTGCCCGAGTTACCGAGGCCATAGGTCTCGAAGCCGAGGACGAGATCGAGTCGTTACACTCCCAAGACGAGGCCGGGGTCGGGAAAAAATGGACTTGAGTCCTCCAACACTGCCAGATTGTAGCCAGAGCTTGTTTGCTATATCCTTTTTAACTCTTCTGAGTCACATGCGGCAGTGAATGGAAGATTCAATTCAATTCAGTTCAATTCAACTTTATTTATACAGCGCCATTTCACAACAACAGTCATCTCATACCACTTTCAAATGTAGGGGAAACCCCCACAACTGCAGAAAGACCCCAGCAATCAGGCGATCTCCTGTGAGCAAGCGCTTGGCAATGGTGGAGAGGAAAAACTTTCTTTTAACAGGAAGAAACCTCTATCAGAACCAGGCTCAGGGAGGGGCAGTCATCTGCTGCGACTGGCTGGCGGGGGGTGAGGGGATAGAGAAGATGAGAAGAACAGACATGTAGAGAGCAAACATTAAAGGGGAGAAGCCCAGTACATTATTGGAGGTCCCCCGGCTGTCTAAATCTATTAGCAGCATTACTAAGGGAGGGTTTAGAGACACATGATCCCTCCTAATTGTAAGCTATGTCGAAAAGGAAGGTTTTTTTTACTGTATTCTTAAAAACAGATATCAAGTCTGACTCCTGAATCCAGATTGGCAGCTGGTTCCACAGGAGAGGAGCTTGATAACTGAAGGCTCTGCCTCCCATTGTACTTTTGGAGATTCTAGATATTACAAGTAATCCAGCATTTTGGCTGCACGGTGGTGCAGTGGTTTAGCACTGTGGCAGCACAGTTTTACCCTCGGCCGGGGGATCGCGGGGATCATGAGATCGTGGGTTCGATCCCAGCCCCCAACCAACAGTGAGCTGTGTGGAGTTTGCATGTTCTCCCCGTGTTGCGCGGGTTTACTCTGGGATTTCTCCGGTTTCCTCCCGCACACCAAAAACATGTAGGTTTAGGGCGCTCGCGCACGCAGCGACCAGCAGCCGGTGGCTTGTCACCAGACTGCAAACCAAGTCTACCTACGGGTACAAATAAGTAACAAAAAAAAAAAATAAAAAAATTTGGGAGCATAATGCTCTATTAGGATGATAGGGTAGTATCAGATCTTTTAAATTAAAAGGAGCCTGATTGTTTAGAGCTTTGTAAGTAAGAAGAAGGATTTTAAACTTAATTCTAAACTCTATGGGAAGCCAATGAAGGGAGGCCAGAACTGGAGAGATATGATCTCTCTTTCTAGTACCTGTTAAAACTCTTAGTCTTAATATCAGTAAAGGCTGTGGATTTAACAATGTGTTCTGACTCTTTTCATCTGTGAAAGAAATAGTATTCACACTTCTAATTTAAAATGGAAGCATTTCAATCTGCTGATTTCAGTTTGTCCATGTTTTGATGTAGCTGCAGCTGTGCAGGTCGGATGACCTCGCCACAGCTACGTTTCACACACGTGCATTGAATGTAATTTACGGTCCACATGTCCATATAGGATGACAGTGATGCTCCAGCAAACTGATCTGAACACCCATAATTAAATAAAATGAGGAGTGTTATGCTGGTGTTGAGCGCCGCAACCACAGATGTAGACATATTTACATGCAGCGACAAATACTGTACGAGTGCCAACTGCTGCGTTTAAGAGTCTGCTTTTTTCATTCCGTCAAAATGAATTATGTTATTAATCTACAGTCTCTATATCCAGACAGCACGACAGTGACAGCAACCCGACCGGAACACCCAGACCCAAATAAAATCAGGAGTCTCTCTGCAGTGTTATGTGTCACACGAAAGGCCGTCCAGGCGGTTCCACGTTGAAGGTTCCGCTTTTTTCATTCTGGCGACATCAAATTACATTATAAGATAAGATAGGCCTTTATTACTCCCACAATGGGGAAATTCCAGGATTGCAGCTGCACAGGAATAGCAGCACTCAGAGCAAAAGTAAATAAGACAATAAGATAAGAACTGGTTAGCCAAAGCAGTAAATAAATATACATATGTACACAGTTATATACACAGTGCAGGAGCATTGCAGCTAGATGGTATCAACGGCATTACAGTTAAATTGCCCGGCAAAATATAAATATGGACCCAGACAGTATATTTCACATTTGAATGAACAGTGTTGTTGCCACCCTCAGTAGTAATTGTAATTGTATAAGTTGTGTATTGGAGGGGATGATCTCTATTGTGCAAAGTTGTGACATTTAATATGGCCTCTATGAGCAGCACTGGTTAGATTATAAAGTCTGACAGCCGTAGGTAGGAAGGACCTGCAGAAGCTCTCCCTTGAGCACTTAGGATGGCACAGCCTACCGTTAAATGAGCTCCTCAGTGCGTTCAGCGTGTCTCGCATGGGGTGGGACTCGGTCTCCAGCAGAGGTGACAGCTTAGCCACCATCCTCCTCTCTCCTGTCTCCTCCACTGGGTTGAGGCAGTGCCCCAGAACAGAGCTGGATTTTTTGATCATTCTGTTCAGTCTCTTTCTGTCGGCTGCCGTGATGTCGCTGCCCCAGCAGACCACTCCAAAAGTGATAGCTGGTGCCACCACTGAATCGTAGAAGGTCTTCAGGAGTGCCCCTTGCACTCCAAAAGACCTGAGTCTCCTCAGGAGGAACAGCCTGCGCTGCCCCTTCTTGTAGAGCGCATCGGTGTTGTGTATCCAGTCCAGTTTACTGTTCAGGTGAACACTCAGGTACTTGTAAGATGTCACCATCTCAATGGCTGTTCCCTGGATGTTTTCCAGTGCTGTGGGGGGTTGTCCACGCCTGCGGCAGTCCACCACCAGTTCCTTGGTTTTCCTCGCATTGATCTGGAAGCAGTTCCGTTGGCACCAGTCCACAAAGTCCTGCTGATGACAACTACTGTGATTAAAGTGACAAAAAACACATTACCTCTTAATTACAGTCATTTATTTGAAGATTTTTTTAAGATTTAAGTAGGATTTTTTTCTATTCAGGATTTTTTTTTCTCACTGTATGACTACTTGGTACTTTTAAAGCAATGTATTTGTAATGACCCATAATGAATTAACTTCAAATTTATTTTTTTTTATAACTAAAGCAAATGCAAGGTGGATATAACAAGTCAACTGGAATGTTGCATTTAACCAGCATACAGACATGGACATATTTATTGGCAACCTAACATTAAAGAAAGAAAATCCCATAATGGACACTGAAATAAGTTGAAACTGACAAAAGTAATAACAAATACATTTTTTCTTAAAAATTAACTAACGAAAATCAGACATTGCTTTTGAAGTTTGGTTCAACAGAATCATTTTAAAAAAACAAATTAATGAAACTGGCCTGGACAAAAATGATGGTAACACTAGAAAAGATTGAAAATATTTTGTCGCACAACCTTTTGATGCAACCACTGCAGTCAAGCCATTTCTGTAACTGTCAGTGAGAATTCTGCACCTGTCGACAGGTATTTTTGGCCCACCTCTTGTGAGCAAACTGCTCCAGCTGTCTCAAGTTTGAAAGGTGCCTTCTCCAGACGGCGTGTTTCAGCTCCTTCGTCAGATGTTCAATAGGATTTAGGTCAGGGCTCATAGAAGGCCACTTCAGAAGTCCAATGTTTTGTTCTTAGCCATTCTTTGGGTGTTTGAGACCAAGCTTTCTGATACAGTTCACTCCAGAATCCCTTGATATTCTTGAGATTTTATTGTACCCTGCAAAGATTCAAGACACCCTGTCCCAGAAGTAGCACAGCAGCCCCAGAACATAACTGAGCCTCCTCCATATTTTGCATCTAAAAAAGAAATTTCCCCCACTTCTAAGTAAAAGGTGTTTTTTTTTTCTTCTAAATAATATGAGTTAAAGGAACTGTACAGGGAAAAAAAAAATTATGAAGTACATTTAAAAAAGAATACTTGAGTTTCTATGTGAGTAAATGTAACTAGTTACTACCAACCTCCAAGGCCGCCTTAATGAACGGGCTAGGCTGGGCTGAAGCCTAGGGACCTATGAAGATCAGGGGCCTATCATGAGCCAATAAAAAAGATCGCATTGTTGTTAATTGGTCCAATTCTATGTCCATCACTTGATAGTCATGTGTGGCTGGCTGCTGATTGGTCCAAGTTACATGTGGCCCTCATGGGTACCGTGTAACAGTAGCCCATCAGAGAAATTGTTTTGACATATGATTATGCAAGCGCCAGTGAGAGGTAAGAAGTATTAGCTCGGTCAAAATGTCCGGAAAAAAAGTTTGAGTGGCGCTTATAAAATTATTGAGAGGAAAAGAGTTTAGGGAGAATGAATTGCTCAAAAAAATCTCAGAGTAGAGGATTTTTCTAAGCTGGAGCAATGAGTGGAGGCGGGGCTGCTAATTACTGCACTGAGGAGACAGGTGGGCCATTAAAGCACTCACCTGGAGGAAAAGACCACCAGATCCTGCCGAAAGAGAGCAGGCCAGTGGAGAAGGCAAACTGAGAGATGGAGACCAGCTGAAAAGCCAGGTCTGATGTAAGTCCATCATTGCTTACATCCGACAGCTGTGCGTGGGACAGTAGACTCAGATCTTGGTAAAAAGTAGACTAGATCAAGCATGCTGCTTAAACAGACTGTGTAACCTCACAATGATGTCCATAGAGTGTGACATTATTCGTGAGCTGGACTAAAAAGGACATAGTGAAGAATTTTTCATTAAAGAAGGCCAGAAGATAGCACTTTACAAAAAAGGTAAGACATGCTATTTGTAGCTTTCCAGTCACCCGTGCAGGTTTTTAATTACCTCCGCCAAGGAGGTAATGTGATCGGCGTGGTTTGTTTGTTTTTCTGTTTATTAGCAGGATTATGCAAAAACTACTGTATGGATTTTGATGTGATTTCACCAGAGGTAGCCCTTGGACCAAGGATGAACCCATTAAATTTTGGTGATGATCTGAGAGTGCATACCTCCACCAAGGGCATTGCTTGTATTTGTGCAGCAGGATTACACAAAAACTACCAGATGGATTTGGATGAAATTTTCATCAGAGGTGGTCCTTGGGCTAGAGAGGAACCCTTTACATTTTGGTGATAATTGGAGATCGCATACCTCCGCCAAGGCTCTTCTCACAGTGTGTTAGCAAGAATCCTCCAAAACTACTGGATAGACTTTGATGCAGTTTTCACCAGAACTGGCTTGTGACCTACACACGAACCCATTACATTGTAGAGGTCATCCATGAGGGTCAGAAGGAGCCTTGGCTGAGGTATGCACTCTCTAAGGGATTTTCTAGTTGCTGCTGTTGTGCATTGTTTGAATCAGGAATACTTGACTGATATAACTTTGTGTTCTGCTGTCATCATTAGACTGTAATTGTTGATCTGTGTCATCCTCTGATATATGGTGTTGTTAGGCCATGGTGCTGGGTGTGTCTGTGTCTGAGAGAGAGAGAGAGAGAGAGAGAGAGTCAGAATCAGAATTCTGATTCTGATTCTAATCTCACTCAGAGCGTGAGTGAGATTAGACTAATTTGTGTTTATGCTGAAGGCAGTAGTATCTGTCACTGTAAAAATGAAAATCTTAGTAAGATAAAATATCCTAAATCAAGGATGTGTGTTTGTTTTTCTCTCAAGATAATTTTGACAAGAATTTCTTTTTGTTGTGCAGTTTTTTGTAAGATTTTACTTGTTTTAAGATAATTTTTACTTGTTTTAAGAAATTTAACCTTACTTTGTTGGCAGATATTTTTTTTTTCTAATCTTAACTAAAATTATCCATTGCTAGAATTTTTTGCTTATTTTAAGTAAAATTATCTGCCAACAGAGCAAGAAAATTTGACTTATCAAATTGCTTAAAACAAGTTAAAACTGAAAGCATGTAAAATTTTCTCACACATAAACTGCACAGCAAGAATAACTAGAAAAGCACTCAGAGAGTTCATACCTCCGCCAAGGCTCCTTCCTTCCCTCCCTTTGTCCATCCATCTGTTTGTATCTCCTCGCCTCCATCCCACCATACATTGCAAGATTGGGCCTTGGTAGAGGTATGCGGTCACAGATCAGCTCCAAAATGTAATGGGTTCGTCTGCAGGCCAAGGACCATCTCTGGTTAAAATTTCAGCAAAATCCATCCAGTAGTTTTTACATAATCCTACTAAACCACTGCAAGAAGATCGAGCCTTGGTGGAGGTATGCAATCATGGATCACCCCCAAAATGTAATGGGTTTGTGTGTAGGCCAGGAACCACTTCTGGTGAAAATTTCATCCAAATCCATCCAGTAGTTTTGGAGTATTGTTGCTAACAGTCTGTGAGGATATAAGAGCCTTGGTGGAGGTTTGCATTCTCAGATCATCTCTGAAAATGTAATGGCTTCCCCTCTAGCCCAAGAACCAACTCTGGTGAAAATTTCATCTAAATCCATCCAGCAGTTTTTGTGTAATCCTGCTGCACAAATGCAATCCAAGCCCTTGGTGGAGGTATGCACTCTCAGATCATCACCAAAATCTAATCATCTATTCCCTGTGCCATGATACACCTTTCCTGAAAATTTCATCAAAATCCATCCATAACTTTTTGAGTTATGTTGCTAACAAACAAACAGACAAACAGACAGATGCCAGCGACAACATAACCTCCTTGGCGGAGGTAAATATCTTGTCAGACAAAAAGACAAGCATAAACAGCCTTAATTTATTTCATTGTACTTATATTTAACTTTTGGCAGAGTAGTTGTGTTTTGTAGCTCACAGTTGCATTATTTCTCAAACAAAAATGAGGCCATAGTGGCTCAGGAGGTAGAGCAGTTCGCCCAATAACTGGAAGGTTGGCAGTTGAATCCCACTCCCCCCACCTTGCTGTTGTGTCCTTGAGCAAGACACTTTACCTACTTTGCCTCCAGCGTGTTCATGGTTCATGACACTGATGTATGAATGTGAATAAATGTTTAGTTGGTGTGGATTGGGAGCCACATTTTTGTCAGTCTGCCCCAGGGCAGCTGTGGCTACAGAAGTAGCTTACCAATATCATTGTCTGTGGAGTGAATAAATAATGGACTCATTGTAAAGTGTTGGGTGTCACGAAAAGGGCTATATAAATGCAATCCATTATTAAAAACACAGCTATTACATAAACTGAGATTTTGTTGGGGGGGGGGGGGCTACAAAACCTCTCAGCCCAAGAGCCTAATGGCAAATTAAGGTGGCCCTGCCAACCTCTGAACAAGACAAATCAGGTGACCAAGTTGTGTGCTGCACCATCTTTTAGCACAGCTATTACTGCAGTGACTGGTGTGAGATGATTAGGGTTTGCCACTGTTTTTTTCACAACAGGATGGGAAGGTGGACTGACGAACTTAGGCAGTGACAGCTGTTAGAGCAAGTGTGCTTAACTACTTTACTGCAACACTGTAAAGTGTTTCATGTCACTTAAATCATTTTTGATATTACAGAAATTGCATTTAATCAACTTAAAACCCAGGGCTGAATGTGCTACCCACATCTTTTAGATGTCAACTAGGTTTACTAAATATAAACAGGATTATTCTATCCACACTGGCGAAGAAGCGATACTAATCTTTTGAAAAGGTTGTCACTGTTTTAATTTAAAATGAAATGTGGACATTAATGTATGACAGTTACTTCACTCCTATAAAATGTCTGCTACTGTGCTTCCTTGATGTTTACTTTGTGGATATTAGATTGCCCTAGTTTGAGCAATTAATTTTAAATTTCATAATATCAAAGAGTTGTTACGTGTGACCACTAGTTTTGCCACCTTCAATGCAGAAAAATAAAGGCCCTCCCCCACCCCCCACCCCGCCCCAAGGTGGTGTGTGGGGCGCTAGTTGTGGTTTATCATAACTTAATTAGAGTTTAAATAAAGTATTAACATAGCATTCATAGGCCAAAATTTGAAGTACTTCTTTGACAGTGTTTACCACTTTCAAGTTTGAAAGTCAAAATGTTCCTGTTTACTGCAAATTAAAGAACTCCCTCAAAAGTCTGGGTGTGCAAATAACAATTTATTTGACATTAGAACTGCACAACTTGTTTATCAACATTTTTTTCTATTTGTACAGATAACAACTTTGCAGTTTGCCCTGTACTCGTCTTTGACGATGTCAAGCCAATCATTGAGTTCTTCCCACTCACATCGGTACTTTTGCAAACGTTTCCGTTTGACCGGTGCATGGGCTGGCCTATCAGGACATGGTGCATCCCACTGTTCTGAATAAAACACTGGATAGCGCATGCCCCATTAGCAAGTACAGAGCCGAGTGAAGCCACTAGGCCGCCAGATTAGTACGTCCTAAACAGTCAGCGAGTCACTGAAGAATGAATGGGTTTAGTAGTCAATGGTGCCACTTTTACTTCAATAATTTCCCCCCAAAAATTAACACATTGTGAATTTCTTGGTATGGAGACACAGCTTATAATCTTGTGCAACCGGTGAACTATAGACATCGAGTTGACATTATGTTTAGCGGCCGTAAGAAGGCTGGATAATCGGAAAAGTCAAGCCAAGGCGAATAGTTCTGTGAGTAATGCATGCAGTAAGTGTGTTTAGGCATGTCGTCATAATAATAGTCCTATATGGGTAAATTAAAATATCATGCAGTGCTTTAATCTTGCTATTAAGTGCCTAGGCCCAATCTAATTTGCAAAATATGATGACCAGCATGCTGAATAAATTTATTCAGCATGCTGGTCATCATACAGTGTAAATATCTGTGAACTCTTAATTTACTTGTGATGCTGGTCATGAATGCATAATGGTCAGGATGGTGGTACACATATGATGAATGAATTATTTATAATACATTTACCAGGAATAGTGATCACCAAGGACACCAAAGGAGGACTTCTGATTCCTGATCATCTGACAGTGTTTATATCTGCGCTAAATTCTTCCTGATACTGGTTGTCAACTGATTATCAATCAACACTGAATTCTACATGTCGATTTTTGTTGATGACCAATCACCTTTAATTGCACCATTGCCTGGTCCCAAGTCCAGGATGTGTAAGCAGGAGGAAAGATGTCATGTTTTCTATCAGAATCCTAAAACTGATGAAGATAATTATATAAGAATTAGCATTAGGCGTTAAGTTTTATTCCATTTGGGCCTATTCATCACAGTGTGACAAATTATTTTATATACAGTATGGTTAGTCTATACTAGTTCAGTAAGCTGTGTATAGCAAGGTCTACATCTACATCATCAGAGAAAATATGTGAGGCCTTTTTTTCCCTCAAAATTTTACCTCAGTTTAAATAGAAAAGGTTGTGATCCCATATTTTTCTAGTAAGATTAGGCCTAGGCACTTAATAGCAAGATTAAAGCGCTGCATGATATTTTAATTTACTCATATAGTACTGTCATTAGGACCATTATTATGATGACATGCCTAAACACACTTACTGCATGCATTACTCACAGAATTACTCGCCTTGGCTTAACTTTTCCGATTATCCACCCTTCCCACGGCCGCTAAACATAATGTCAACTCGATGTCTATAGTTCACGGGTTGCACAACATTATAAACTGCGTCTCCATACCAAGAAGTTCAAAATCTGTTAATTTTTTGGGAAGTTATTGAAGTAAAAGTGGCACAGTTTACAACTAAACCCATTCATTCTCCATTGCCTCGCTGAGTGTTTTGGGTGTACTAAGATGGCATCCACAGTTTCCAGTGACTTCACTTCTGCTGGCCAGTGCGCTATCCAGTGTTTTATTCAGATCAGTGGTGCAGCCGTAGACGTGTTTATCTGGGAGAACCCGGCAAGCTGCTGCGGCTGCTGCTGAGCCTGCCTGGCTATCTCTCACCCAGTTACTCTCGAGCGATGACTTCACATGCGGTGCGTAAAAGTAAAAAATCAACCAACAACTACTGACTAGGAGGGCAACATGCACAATGCGAATGAGATGATGCTGCGTTAAAGGCACCTAGTAAATACAGGACAAACAGCATCCTGTATTGCTTCAATACAGGACGCATTATTTTAGTGTAAAAAAACAGGACAATACTGTATTTTATAGGACAGGTGCCAACCCCAGTGACCACTCACTTTTGTTTGCCCATAATGTTAGCTAGCTAGCTGAGCAATGTTAAAATCATTCCTGCTTGCTGGTGAGCTGGGTAGCTGCATGCTGATGTTTTTGCTGTTGTTATTGGGAACAAAATCCTCCCTATTAATAGTTTTGACCCACTTCTATTGAGCATCTTTGTCCACTGCACTCTCAGGGAATGTGTGTAAACTGCAGTCTCAAGGCCTGATCAAAGTAGCTCAAGGCGAAAGCGCATGCAGTCTGTGGACTGCAACTGTGTACACAGTAGGGTTGCCTGAAAAAATTAGGACACCCTATAAAAGCCCGTGTGTGTTTTCTTTTAAAACATATTTGGACATATGAATGTTTAATATCAGTTTTTAACAATACTGGGAGAGTCAAGTAATATAACTAAACAATTAAAACTGAAGAAAAGTCTTTTAAAAATGTTCTGTAAATTATCATTCTAAAAACATGCAATTTCTGGTGAGGAATAAATTAGGACACCCCCACCATTTATTCCCACTTAAAATGGCTAAAATCACACATGGGTTTATCACATCAGGTGCACGTGATTAGAACATCGTTACTGAGCATTTTGAAGGAGGCTTGTCCTATTTAAACCTCAGACATTTAGGTTGGTGTGCTCCTTGTTATGTATGGAAATAGAGGGTATTAGTAAGACGGCGGCCGGGTTGGACGGGGAATGAGCAGGGGTGACTAACTTCCGGTGGTGACGCCACTCCGGGTATAAAGGATGTGGGCGGAAGAGGCTAGTCCTCTTTCGTCGTGGGACACCTGGCTTGTCGGAGAGTGCCGAACGCCTGAGGATATTGTAAATAGTATTTACAGTAAAGCTCCATAAAACAGTAATTACTCTCTACTTGTTATTGCCTTAGTTATGGATCTATCATTTGGCGACGAGGTAAAAGCGGTTGTGGAGAGATCCGTTGCCAGTTTTTTTGGAAACCCCAGGCAAACCACCCGTGCCTTGGCCTTGGTGGTTTGCCACATTCACAAATTATTTAGTTGTACTGAACCTCGGCGAACTTGAGCAGCTTTGCGCAAGGGCTGTTTTGGTTCATAATTTGGGCATGGAGGAGCAAAGAATATTGGAAAATCTTGGAGGAGCCGATAGCTTTGATGAAGTGGTGGAGTTAATGGCTCGCTACTTCTGCGCCCTGGAAAACGTCACTGTCCAGCGCATTCAGTTTCGACAGCGCCGCCAGCAGACGGGGGAACCTGTGAAAAGATTTCTTGCAGACCTCCGGGAGCTGTCATCTCCATACTGAACCTGGCGACCATGAAGAGTCTATTTCCACACCGACAGATAAGGAAGCAGGAGAGACCTGGCCAGTCGGTGGAACAGATTGGCCATTTTGGGATTTGTGGAAATGGAGGCACGGTACAAATCTGTCGTGGTACCCAAGGCCCACATTTATGTCACCGCTGCGGGTGTAAACATCATGGGGTGTAACCTCTTTTATGGCCTGGGGTTCTCGATAGAGAATGTCACGGGTGAGGAGTGGTTGGGGTGCGGACTTTGGGGTCAACCAGCTCCAGTGGTGGAAGACGAGGAGGTGTGGGACTCAGACTTGCTGGATACTGCAGGTGGAGAGCACGCTCGGCGCCACGCGACGCCGCCCTGGGACAGACCCGATGCCGGTAGCCACGTTGCCCTGGATGTGGGAACTGGACGGCACGCCGGGACCCCAGAATGGCCCACGAGGACAAGGTGCCCGCACTGGAGACTGAGGGGGCGAGATGTGAGAGCACAGTTTTGAAGCGCTCACAATGACAGCCTGCCAAGAGGACAGTGAACTGGACCCGCAAGTCGACCGGATCAGTGAAGGAGGCCAGTTGGAACCAGAAAGATCCCGGTAAGAAGAAAAGGGCTTCCCTGAGGGTTGGAGATGAAGTTTGGCCCAGGGTCGAGGCCCGGATGAGAGGAGATCATGGGTCACGCAAGCAGCGTGATGACCAGAGGCGGTTCCAGGTGGAGGCTGCCTGGAGCGATGGGTATCTAGGCCTGTCTGACAAGACCTTCAGGCATCCAAACAAGCTGCGCCGCGTGGTGGAGAAGTGGAGATGGCGCAGCGAGAGCCCGGAGGTCAGGAGACAGAGACGCTTGGAGAGGGACCCATCGAAGGACTGAGGGTGTTTTAATTGTGTGTGTTTTGGTTCTGACCCAGGTCCTGCTGTAAATAGTTGAACACTACTGTATTTGTGCCCCGGATATTATTGGTTTGGTAAAAAAAAACAAAAAAAAACTGTAGGAGTCAAGAATTGAGGAGACTGGATGATTTTTCCAGTAACTGCTTTAATTCCCCATTCATCCTACGTCCTCTCTCGATCGGAGTGAAAAGAGACAGGACGCAGTCACACACATACATTTATACATTCATCTTCTAACAATACATCACACACAAAAGTCACAATACTCAGCTACATCCTTTCATCTCTAATAGAACACCCAGAGTCCTTCTGTTCTCCTTTCCGACCCCCAAAGGTCAGGCCGGGTAATCTTCTCATCTCTCCTGAGTCCCCAGGGGGTGCAGACATGTCTTCCTCTTGAGGTGTGAAGTCAATACACATGGCTAGCTCAAAGTCTCTCTTGGTTGAATTCAGCCAGCCACATGTGAGTTACATAGGTTATAACTATGGGCTCCACATCACTCCCCCCTTCCACGCGAAAGTCTGGGCACCCACATACAGTCATACAACAGTCATACAGCATGTCACCCCCCCAACAGAATCTCACAGCAACCCAAACAACCTGACCAAAAAAAAAACACAAAAAAACCCCAAAACGCATCATTCTGCATGCAGCTTAGGTTTCAATCTTCTCCTGAATCTGCTGTATGCAGGTCTCCTGCTCTGTGTTGGGCCGTCCTGCTGTGCATCTGTGGAGTGAGGGGGAGAAGGGTTATTTGCCCCCCGTGGGGGGTCCCAGGGCCGCCCCTTTGGAGGCCTGCCGCGTCGAGGCACGCCCGCCGGCCGTACAGACTCGTTATGCAACACAAAAGCAGGCTTTAATCTATCGATACTGATCGTCTCCCTCCTGCCCCCCAAATCTAGCACAAAATATTTCTCCCCGGTTTCCAGCACTCAAAATGGACCGTCGTAAGGTGGGCAGAGACTATGCCGCTGAGCATCGTGCCTGACAAAAACAAACTCTGCGTCTCGTAAAGCCTGGGGCACGAACACACGCGGGAAAGAGTGATGAGCGGGGCCCGGGAGCATTTCTGCTCCCGTGTTACTCAGAGACCCCCGGATCGGGGGGGGGGGGGGCCCTGGTGCCGTGTGGTCGGGTAAAAACTCGCCTGGCAGCCTGAGCGGTTGTGCGAAGACCAATTCTGCTGATGAGGCATCTAGATCCTCTTTGGGTACCGAACGCAACCCCAATAAAACCCATGGTAGTTTGTTTACCCAATCTGTGTCCGTCAGTGACACTCTGAGGGCTGCCTTCAAAGACCTGTGAAAACGCTCACATAAACCGTTGGCCTGGGGATGGTAAGCGGTCGTGCGATGTACCGCCGCTCCTAAGCCGCTGGCCACTGCTGACCACAGTTCCGACGCAAATTGAGGTCCCCTATCAGACGTAATATCTGACGGGACCCCGAACCGCGCTACCCAGGCTGTTAAAAAAGCGCGTGCCACCTCTGCCATTGTGGTCGATGTCAACGGGACCACCTCCGGCCAACGAGTGGTTCGGTCTACCATTGTCAAGAGATGCGTGAACCCTTGTGAAGTGGGCAGGGGGCCCACGAGGTCCACGTGCACATGATTGAACCTTTTAGCTGGAATGTGGACCGATTCTAAGGGCGCCTTAGTGTGCGTGTGAATCTTAGCGCGCTGGCAAGCCATGCAGGTTTTAGCCCACTCCTTCACGTGCTTGCGCAGGCTTGGCCAAACAAACTTCTCCGCCACCATTTTCACCGAAGCGCGCACCCCTGGGTGCGCTAGGCAGTGCACGGCATCAAAAACGCGGCGGCGCCACGCGGCTGGCACCACCGGGCGCGGTCGCCCCGTGGATACATCGCAAATAAGCGGGGGGAAACCGGTTTGTAGATTTCTGCGTTCCAGCCTTAACCCTGTTGGTCCAGACAGGAGCGTGCGCACGTCCGCGTCCTCGCTCTGCTCCGCCGCCATGGCTGCATAATCTATTCCCACGTGGACCGGAGCTGCGCGCGTGTCCGCGCTGTTACCGCGCTCTGGGTAAGCGGCCGCGCAATCCGTTTCCGCGCGGACGGGTGCTGTTACCGCGCGTGACAGACAGTCTGCAACCACATTGATTTTACCGGCTACGTGCTGAATATCGGTGGTAAATTCAGAAATTGCAGCCAGCTGTCTCTGTTGCCGCCCCGACCACGGTTCTGAAGTTTTGGACATCGCAAAAGTGAGCGGTTTGTGGTCGACAAACGCGGTGAAACGCCGCCCTTCCAACCAGAACTGGAAATGGCAAATAGCCAAGTGGAGCGCCAGCAGCTCCCTGTCAAACGCGCTGTATTTTCGCTCAGCCTCGCGTAGGGACCTGCTGAAGAATGCGAGTGGTTGCCAAACCCCGGCAACCTGCTGCTCAACTACGGCCCCTATGGCCACATCTGACGCGTCCGTGGTTAGCGCTATGCGGGCTGCCGGGTCTGGGTGGGCCAACAGCGCCGCGTTTGCCAGTTCCCGTTTAACCTCTGTGAATGCGCGCTCCCGCTCCGGGGACCATTCAGTCACATGGGAGGGCTTCTGCTTTTTGAGCGCGGTGTACAAGGGCTGCATAAGCTGTGCTGCGGGGGGTATGAAACGGTTATAAAAATTCACCATCCCCAAAAATTCTTGCAACGCTTTTACCGTTCAAGGCTGGGGAAAATCTGCCACCGCGCGTACTTTGGCCGGCAGAGGAACTGCTCCCTCCGAGGAAACGTGGTGCCCTAAAAAGTCGATTTGTGCCACGCCAAAATGGCACTTGGCCGGGTTGATTATCAACCCATGCTCTCCTAACCTCTGAAAAACTGTCGTGAGGTGTTTTGTGTGCTCCTCCTCGGAGGTGCTGGCTACCAAAATGTCGTCTAAATAGGCAAAAACGAAAGAAAGGTCGTGCAACACTGCATCCATCATCCGTTTGAAGGTTTGTGCGGCGCCTTTAAGGCCAAAAGGCATTCGTAAAAACTCAAAAAGCCCGAACGGGGTTATTACGGCTGTTTTGGGGATGTCCTCTGTTCGGACCGGGACTTGGTGATAACCGCGGACCAGGTCTATTTTAGAAAAAATTCGTGCCTTCGCCAAATGCACTGAAAAGTCCTGGATATGCGGAATCGGGTACCGGTCCTGCACTGTGGCATTGTTCAACCTGCGGTAATCGCCACAAGGTCTCCACGAGCCGTCAGCTTTAGCCCAAGCGGACTTCGAGCGGCGAATTATGCCCAACCTTTCCAGGTTGGCGAACTCCTCGCGTGCAATGGAGAGTTTAGCTGCATCCAAGCGCCGAGCCTTCGCAAAAACGGGTGGGCCACTTGTGGTAATAAAGTGCTCCACCCCATGCTTCGCCACCTTAGCTGAAAAAGTAGGAACTGTGAGTGCTGGGAACTGGTGTAGAAGGCTGTGAAACTTACCACCTGCTGTGGCGACGTTGGTCTGAACTGGTGGCGGGCACACCCGAGCTGCACAAGGGATAGAACAGAAAGAGAGTGCATTTACTAGTCGTTTGTTGGCCAGATCAACTAACAAACCATGTGAACACAGAAAATCAGCACCTAACATATTGAAGCTCACTGCCGCCACGATGAAATTCCACTCATAGGTGCGGCCGTGGAAGGACAGAGACAAGGTCCTCTCTCCGTACGTCTTGATGCTGGAGCCGTTGGCCGCTGTTGCTCCGTCTCCGCGGGGTCCCGCGACCCGATCAGCATAGGTGGCAGTGATGAAGCTCCTCTGGGCTCCGGTGTCCACTAGGAATTGCCGCCCGGAGCCCGCGTCTGTCAGATAAAGCAGCTTGTTCCGTTCGCCGAGAGTGGAAGCTGCTAACGACTCCCGGCCCGGTCGTTTCCCTGCCTTTTTGAACTTGCAGGGTGGGATGCATTTGTGCGCCTTCCCAGCGAAACGTCGATGGTAAAAACAGAGGCTGTCATCTCCTCTGCCACGGAATCTCGCCGCTGCTGTCGCCGCTGGGGTGGTCACTGCCGTCTCTGGCTCCACACTGCCCCCGGCCGCTGCGCCGAGGTCTGCCACTGCCACGGAAGCCTCTGGTTCCTCGCAGGCGTTGAGGAGCCGCTCCGCCTCCTGGGCCAGGTCGCGGAAGTCCTGCTGGGTCAAACATCTCCTGCTGGACAGGGAATCTCTCGTGTGCGCTGGGAAGGTTCTCAGGAAAATATGTTTGAAAAGGAACGTGTCGTTGTCCGTCCCGATCATTTGCAGCATGTCCTCCATGAGGACAGTCGGCCTGCATCCACCTCTGTCGCGCAGGTCCAGCAGCTGCCTGGCTCTTGCCTCAGACGACAGCACGAAGCTCCTGATGAGGGTGGCTTTCAGCGCGTCGTATTTGCCGACGGCGGGTGGTTGCTGCACCAGGCTCCGCACACACCGAGCTGTGCAGCTGTCGAGCGTCGCGATGACGTTATGGAATTTAATGTCATCCGCTGAAACTCCCCCGAGCAGGAACCGCGACTCCACATGCTGGAACCACGAGTGCGGGTCGCTTTGCCAGAACTCGGGGAGCTTAATCAGTCTTGTGCCCCTGCTGGCATTCCCCGGTGAATCCGGGTCTGAGCGGCTGTCTCCCAGCTCTTCCATATCGATCACGAGGCTGTCCTCCAGCCTCAGCGTGCTCAGATTCATGCGTAGGTCACCAATTGTAGGAGTCAAGAATTGAGGAGACTGGATGATTTTTCCAGTAACTGCTTTAATTCCCCATTCATCCTACGTCCTCTCTCGATCGGAGTGAAAAGAGACAGGACGCAGTCACACACATACATTTATACATTCATCTTCTAACAATACATCACACACAAAAGTCACAATACTCAGCTACATCCTTTCATCTCTAATAGAACACCCAGAGTCCTTCTGTTCTCCTTTCCGAACACCAAAGGTCAGGCCAGGTAATCTTCTCATCTCTCCTGAGTCCCCAGGGGGTGCAGACATGTCTTCCTCTTGAGGTGTGAAGTCAATACACATGGCTAGCTCAAAGTCTCTCTTGGTTGAATTCAGCCAGCCACATGTGAGTTACATAGGTTATAACTATGGGCTCCACAAAACGAAATTTTATGAGTTAAATTTTATAACATATGCATTGGTATGCAGGTCGATGATCGATTTTGTTATCGTATCATCAGACCTACGACCGTATGTCTTGGACACCCGAGTAAAGAGAGGTGCAGAGCTGTCAACTGATCACCACCTGGTGGTGAGTTGGATCCGATGGCAGGGGAGGAAGCCATTCAGACCTGGTAGACCCAAACGTATAGTGAGGGTGTGCTGGGAGCGTCTGGCTGAGGCCCCCGTCCGGGAGGTCTTCCAACTCCCACCTCCGGAAGAACTTCACCCACATTCCGAGGGAGTCTGGAGACATGGAGTCTGAATGGGCCATGTTCTCCACCTCTGTTGTTGAAGCGGCGGCCCAGAGCTGCGGCCGCAAGGTGGTCGGTGCATCTCGTGGTGGCAACCCCCGAACCAAGTGGTGGACACCAGTGGTGAGGGGGGCCATTAAGCTGAAGAAGGAGTCCTATCAAGCTTGGTTGGCTTGTGGGACTCCCGAAGCAGCTGAGGTGTACTGGCAGGCCAAGCGGAGTGCAGCTCGGGTGGTTGCTGAAGCAAAAACCCGGGTATGGGAGGAGTTCGGTGAGGCCATGGAACAAGACTTTCAGTCAGCTTCAAAGAGATTCTGGCAAACTGTTCGGCGGCTCAGGAGGGGAAAGCAGCTCCCCGTCCACACTGTGTATGGTGCGGATGGGACACTGTTGACTTCAACTGGGGATATCGTCGGGCGGTGGAAGGAATACTTCGAGGATCTCCTCAATCCCACTGATACGCCTTCCACAGAGGAAGCAGGGTTTGGGGACGAGGGGGATGACTCGCCTATCACAGGGGCTGAGGTCGCCAAGGTGGTTAAAAATCTCCTTAGTGGCCGGGCCCCGGGGGTGGACGAGATTCGCCCCGAGTACCTCAAGGCCCTGGATGTTGTTGGGTTGTCATGGTTGACACGCCTCTGCAACATTGCGTGGAGGTCGGGGGCAGTGCCTTTGGCATGGCAAACCGGGGTGGTGGTTCCTCTCTTCAAAAAAGGGGACCGGAGGGTGTGCTCCAACTTTAGAGGGATCACACTCCTCAGCCTCCCTGGGAAGGTCTATGCCAAGGTACTGGAGAGGAGAGTCCGGCTGTTGGTCGAACCTCGGATTCAGGAGGAGCAATGTGGTTTTCGTCCTGGCCGTGGCACATCGGACCAGCTCTTTACCCTCTCGAAAATTCTTGAGGGTTCGTGGGAGTTTGCCCAACCAGTTTACATGTGTTTTGTGGACTTGGAGAAGGCATTTGACCGCGTCCCTCATGGATTTTTGTGGGGGGTGCTTCGGGAGTATGGGGTATCGGGCTTGTTGTTACGAGCTATTTGGTCTCTGTACGACCGTTGTGAGAGTTTAGTTCGTATTGCCAACACTTGGTCGGAGTCATTCCCGGTGAGAGTTTGACTCCGCCAGGGCTGCCCTTTGTCACCGATCCTGTTCATAATTTTTATGGACAGGATTTCTAGGCGCAGCCAGGGAATGGAGGGTGTCATGCTTGGTGACCACAGGATCTCATCTCTGTTGTTTGCAGATGATGTTGTCCTGTTGGCTTCATCCAGCAATGACCTACAGCTCTTGCTGGGACGGTTTGCCGCTGAGTGTGAAGCGGCTGGGATGAGAATCAGCACCTCCAAGTCCGAGTCCATGGTCCTCAGCCGGAAAAAGGTGGATTGTCCTCTCCGGGTTGGGGACAGGCTCCTGCCCCAAGTGGAGGAGTTTAAGTATCTTGGGGTCTTGTTCACGAGTGAGGGGAAAATGGAGCGAGAGATCGACAGACGGATTAGAGCAGCATCTGCAGGGATGCGGACGTTGTACCGGTCTGTTGTGGTGAAGAGGGAGCTTAGTTCTAAGGCAAAGCTGTCGATTTACCAGTCAATCTACGTTCCTACTCTCACCCATGGTCACGAGCTTTGGGTAATGACCGAAAGAACGAGATCGCGGATACAAGCGGCTGAAATGAGCTTTCTCCGTAGGATTGCTGGACTCACCCTCAGAGATAGGGTGAAGAGTTCAGTCATCCGGGAGAGGCTCAGAGTGGAACCGCTGCTCCTCCACATTGAAAGGAGTCAGTTGAGGTGGTATGGGCATCTGATTAGGATGCCTCCTGGACGCCTCCCACTTGAGGTGTTTCAGGCACGTCCCACTGGGAGGAGACCCCGGGGCAGACCCAGGACTCGGTGGAGAGACTATGTCTCCCAGCTTGTCTGGGAACGCCTTGATATCCCCTCTGAAGAGCTGGAGCAGGTGGCTGGGGAGAGGGAAGTGTGGGCTTCTCTGCTTGAACTGCTGCCTCCACGACCCGGACCTCCGGAAAAGCGGTAGAAGATGGATGGATGGATGGTATGCAGGTGAAATTTTAATGGCTAAAGATATTTGTAATAATTGTATACACTCTGTGAATATTGTAAGGGTGAAGTGATTCACTGGTTAATTTGTTATACATTTGAATTTGGGTTTAAAAAAGGAAAAAGTGAAGAAAGGAGAAACAATAAACTACGATTGAATTGTTTAATTTTGGTGATTAGTGATTGGAAATGCAGAGGTAAAATCCCTACTGGTGTCTTATTAGTGGGTGCTCTGAAGATTACCCTGTTAAATTGTGATCCTGACAGTGTGATTTTGACGTCTATTTGAGATACCCAACACATATTGTTTTATACTGTGTGCCCCGTTATGGGGAGGGTGTGTTGGGGTGGGGGGCCACCATTAGTGTTGTTACTAGGTGTGTTTATACTGATTGTTGTTCTTTATGTTCATGTGGAGCTGTTTGACGGGATTATTTTGTTTAGAAACACGGCCTTTTATGTTGGACTATTTTAGATATGGCGGCAGAATAACCCACCTAGCTGTGTAGGGGGCGTTGGCAGTCTACCCGGCCCCCCAGCCTTAGTTGTGTGAATGGATAGGCAGTTTGTTTCTTTTTGTACATATTTTTTGTGTTTAGAGAGTGTGTCAGGAGACAAATTTGGGTGGGTTATCTGTAGGTATGATGCTTTTTTTTTTTTGAAGGGGGGGAGGATGTTATGTATTGAAATAGAGGGTATTAGTAAGATGGCGGCCGGGTTGAACAGGGAATGAGCAGGGGTGACTAACTGCCAGTTTCCGGTGGTGATGCCACTCCGGGTATAAAGGATGTGGGCAGAAGAGGCTAGTCCTGTTTCGTCATGGGACACCTGGCTTGTTGGAGAGTGCCGAATGCCTGAGGGTATTGTAAATAGTATTTATAATAAAGCTCCATAAAACAGTAGTTACTTTCTACTTGTTATTGCCTTAATTATGGATCTATCACTCCTAACTGTTGAAGTGAGAGTGAACACCATGGTGAGATCGAAAGAGTGTCTACATCAACAGTCATCTCATAGCACTTTCAACTGTAAGGGAAACCCCCACAATTGCAGAAAGACCCCAGCAATCACGCGATTCCCTGTGAGCAAGCGCTTGGTGACGGTGGAGAGGAAAAACTCCCTTTTAACAGGAAGAAACCTCCAGCAGAACCAGGCTCAGGGAGGGGCAGTCATCTGCTGCGACTGGCTGGGGGGGGGGGGGGTGAAGGGATAGAGAAGATGAAAAGAACAGACATGTAGAGAGCAAACAGCACGATGGGGACTCAATCTATGGGAGACAACAAACAGATGTTAATGACCAGCAAAAACAAATATTTCATTGAGAGTGAAGAAAGGAGTGAGGCCCAGTGCATTATTGGAGGTCCCCCGGCTGTCTAAACCTATTAGCAGCATAACTAAGGGAGGGTTCAGAGACACATGATCCCTCCCTAATTGTAGGCTATATCAAAAAGGTAGGTTTTAACCCTATTCTTAAAAACGGAGATCGAGTCTGACTCCTGAATCCAGATTGGCAGCTGGTTCCACAGGAGAGGAGCTTGATAACTGAAGGCTCTGCCTCCCATTGTACTTTTGGAGATTCTAGATATTACAAGTAATCCAGCATTTTGGGAGCGTAGTACTCTGTTAGGATAATAGGGTAGTATCAGATCTTTTAAATAAAAAGGGGCCTCATTATTTAGCGCATTAAAAGTGAGAAGAAGGATTTTAAACTTAATTTTAAACTCTACGGGAAGCCAATGAAGGGAGGCCAGAACCGGAGAGATATGATCTCTCTTTCTAGTACCTGTTAAAACTCTTGCTGCAGCATTTTGGATCAACTGAAGACTTTTTAAAAATATTTTAGGACAAGCTGATAATAAAGAGTTACAATAATCTAATCTAGAGCTAACAAAAGCGTGGATCAGTTTCTCAGCATCACTCTGAGACAAGATGCTCCTAATCTTGGCAATATTACGCAAATGATAGAAGGCAGTCTTAGAAGCAAATTTAATATGTGAATTGAAAAACAGCTCTTGATCAAAAATAACTCCAAGGTTCCTCACAGAACTATTAAGAGAACGACTAACCACATCCAAACTAAGAGTTTGATTTAGAAAGGTGTTTCTAAGGTTTTTTTTGACCAATAATAATGACTTCAGTTTTATCTGAATTTAATAGCAGGAAATTACAAGTCATCCAAGCTTTGATTTCCTTAAGACAGGCTTCTAACTTCCATCCATCCATCCATCTTCTACCACTTTTCCGGAGGTCCGGGTCGCGGAGGCAGCAGTTCAAGCAGAGAAGCCCAGACTTCCCTCTCCCCAGCCACCTGCTCCAGCTCTTCAGAGAGGATACCAAGGCGTTCCCAGACAAGCTGGGAGACATAGTCTCTCCATTGAGTCCTGGGTCTGCCCTGGGGTCTCCTCCCAGTGGGACGTGCCTGAAACACCTCAAGTGGGAGGCGTCCAGGAGGCATCCGAATCAGATGCCCATACCACCTCAACTGACTCCTTTCAATGAGGAGGAGCAGCGGTTCTACTCTGAGCCTCTCCCGGATGACTGAGCTCCTCACCCTATCTCTGAGGGTGAGTCCAGCAATCCTACGGAGAAAGCTCATTTCAGCCGCTTGTATCCGCGATCTTGTTCTTTTGGTCATTACCCAAAGCTCGTGACCATAGGTGAGAGTAGGAACGTAGATTGACTGGTAAATCGACAGCTTTGCCTTAGAAATAAGCTCCCTCTTCACCACAACAGACCGGTACAATGTCCGCATCACTGCAGATGCTGCTCCAATCCGTCTGTCAATCTCTCGCTCCATTTTCCCCTCACTTGTGAACAAGACCCCAAGATACTTAAACTGCTTCACTTGGAGCAGGAGCCTGGCTAATTGATTACTATTATCTGGCTTCATTGACAGGTATAATTGTGTGTCATCTGCATAACAATGAAAATGTATACAGTGCTTTCTAATAATGTTGCCTAACAGAAGCATATGTAAACTGAAAAGAGTAGATCCCTGTGGAACTCCATGCCTGAGCTTTGAGTTAAAAGAAAACTCATTATTGACATGAACAAACTGGAACCTATCAGATAAATAAGATCTAAACCACTGCAACGAAGTTCCATTAAGTCCAACATAGTGTTCTAATCTATCAAGTAGAATATTATGATTGATAGTATCAAAAGCTGCACTAAGGTCTAAAAGGACAAGTACAGAAACAAGTCCATTATCAGATGCGATAAGGAGGTCATTAGTGACCTTCACTAAGGCTGTTTCAGTACTATGATGGATTCTAAACCCAGATTGAAACTCTTCAAATAAAACATTTCCCTGCAAGTGGTCAAATAATTGCGTAGCAACAACTCTTTCTAAGATTTTTGAAATGAAAGGGAGATTAGAGATTGGTCTATAGTTAGCTAAAACTCCTGGATCCAGCGTTGGCTTTTTGAGTAAGAGTTTAATTACAGCAGTTTTAAAAGTCTGCGGTACATGGCCTAAAGTTAATGAAGAATTGATTATTTGAAGAATAAAGCTACAGTACCAATAAATGGGAAGAGTTCTTTAAATAACCTGGTAGGAATAGGGTCTAAAAGACAAGTTGAAGGCTTGGATGAGGAAATTATTTTTGTCTTACTCTAGAAAGTCAATTGGAGTAAACTCATCCAAACAGATATCAATTGAAGGAGTTGTAGTAGTTACTGTATTTAACGGTGGGAAGAATCTGACTGATTTTATCTCTGATAGATGAATTTTTTTATTGAAGAAGTTCATAAAGTCCTGACTAGTAAGCTCTAAGGGAATGCTAAATTATTATTATTATTCTTATGAGTCTGGTAAGGGATTTAAAAAGATCTGAAAAGAATTTGAAATCAGCTATCTGTTTGGAAAATAGTCTACAAGTGGAGGACATTCAAAACAACTGCCAACATGCCCAGGTCTGGCTTTCCAAGCAAGTTCACCCCTAGAGCAGACCACAAGATGCTAAAAGAAGTCTCCAAAAACCCTAAAATGGCATCACAGGACCAACAGCAGGCTCTTGCTACTGTTGATGTGAATGTGCATGCCTCTACAATCAGAGTTTGTACAAATTTAACTTGTATGGAGGCATGCAAGGAGGAAACTTTTGCTTTCTAAGAGAAACACGAATACCAGACTGAAGTTTGCCAGAGAGAACGAAGACAAAGACCAGGACTTCTGGAATACTGTTCTTTGGACAGATGAGTCTAAATTTGAATTATTTGGACACCAGAACGGAGGACGTGTTTGGCGTAGACTAAATATAGCATTCCAGGAAAAGAACATCATACCAACTGTGAAGCATGGAGGTGGAAGCGTCATGGTTTGGGGATTCTTTGCCGCAGCAAGACCTGGCCAGCTCACCATCATAGAATCCACCATAAATTCTACCGTGTATCAGAGGGTGCTTCAGGACCACGTGAGATCATCTGTAAAAAAATTAAAGATGAAGCGGAACTGGACCCTGCAACATGACAGTGACCTAAAGCATACCAGTAAATCCACCAAGGACTGGCTAAAAACTAAGAAATGGACAGTTTGGAATGGTCGAGTCAAAGCCTAGATCTTAATCCCATTGAGATGCTGTGGGGTGACTTGAAACGGGCTGTACATGCAAGAAACCCCTCAAACATCTCACAGCTGAAAGAATTCTGTATTGAGGAGAGGGGCAAACTTTATTCAGACCAATGCAGTGTTTCCTCTGGCTTCAAGACCTTGGTGCTTGGTGGCAACATATTTTTCCCTGAGGGGGGGGGGGGGGGTTAAACATACCGGAATATGTTAATTTTATACTATTTATTTCTTTTTAAAATTTTACACAGTAATGTTGCATATGGAACTTACCATTTGAAGTATTGTACAACCAAGGCTTGAATATTGGGTCAGTTGGGGTCCCACCCAGACATCCTGTGTTTAGACTTTTTAGTGGTGTTATCCTTCTCTCCTTCCTCTGCCTGAACACTTCCCTCTCCTTGGCTCCTCTCTTCTGTCTCATCTTGCCCTGTCTGAGCCCTGTCTAATTCAAGTTCTCTCTCTGTCTATGGTGGTATACAAACAGGTTAGAGAATATCAAGTGTCATGTTTTGTCCTGTAGGATTTTTTTTATCATGGTTTACATAAATGACAAAAATATGTGTATTTTTTTGTATTTTTATTTTAGTGTTTCTTTTTTTCCATTGAGAGAGTAGGGAAGGGAAAGAAACATTCATAATAGTAATGTACTCATGCATGCTTAAATTATATGATCAGGTGGGTATAGTAACCAGAAATTCTACTCATGTAAAAGCAGTGCTTTGAAATTAATAATTAAAAGTAGGCAACCAAAAATTTCTAATTGAGTTAAGGGTACAAAGAGCACCCGCTTAAAAACTTGAGTAATGACTTGTCTTGAAGGTTTGAGGTTTTTCTCAAAATTTTATAACAATTTTCTTATAGTTTTCTACATTTCTCTGTAAATCTAAAGTTGAAACCATGTTCCTCAAATTTGTAATTTCCTCTTGTATAATTGACTTTTTTTGTACATTTGAAACTTTATTATAAAATTTGTGGATTATTTTATGACTAATTTTTGTCTGTTTTTTTAAAATAAAATTACTGTTTTTGGGTTTTTTTTTTAGATAAATTTGAAACAGACTGAGGTAATTTTTTTTTAACTTTTTCTTTATAACAATTTACATTTTTGACCATAATTTTGCAGTCAGAACAGAACAATAATTTAACTCTGATTACAAAGAAAAAATATTAATAAAATTGTATTTAATGAAATAAATTAACTTAAATGACCAAGGATGCCGTTATTTCTGTTATAGTATTTCTTTATATTTATAGGTTGTTTTTTTTTAGAAATCTCCTCACCACCCAGACAGCAGGAAAAACCTCCCTTATTTTGAAATCAGATGTTGGCATGTTTAGTTTGTCTGAAGGCTGCTGACGGATTAAAGTCATTGACTTCGTGAATTTTGGTCATCTTAACTTGCCAGGTACATAATAGGGAACTGTAGCGGACTCTAAAGACATAATTCACCACAATACTGTATGTGTTCATGTACAGAATGATCTGTTTAGGCAGTTATAGTTTGCGCTCAGGCTTTCTCATCAGGCACCTCTCTAGGCAGCCGCTGAAGGACCTCAGATTAGAGCTAGCGTTTTTAGCTGTTGCTTTTTGTCACTGCTGCATAAAAATGGCACGCCTGCTCGCGCGAGAAAAGAGAGAAATTGCCAGTCTCTTCATTCCTGCAATTCCTACAGAACATAATTTAATATTATAGTGGCTGGTGAAATATATCCTCAGCAATTCATCAGTCCCCCTTGCTTTTCCCTTCATATGAAGCCGGCTGCATATGAATTCTAACCACATCTCTTAGCTAAGCGACTCTTCCATTATTGTTCCCGTTTCCAGCAGGTTAAAACCATGATAAACGCCAGTACTTACATACTTCTTATGATTTTTTTCCGCATTTAAAGTACTTTAATAAACTCATGTTTCTGTCGGACTGTCACGTTTAGTGAGACACTGCTGATTGATTGGAAAACTCGTGTGAGCAGGGAGCTTCTAAACTCTGTGCGGATGATGGCCACGTGCGTTGTTCGTGTGTGCGCTTGCGGAAAGTCATTGCTTCATATATTTTTCTTAATAAATTCAAATCGCCTTGGGGTGGCGGTAAAATTTCTGGTGGGGCAGCCCGCCACAGAGAAATGTTACCAGAGGAAACCCTGCGATGTCAGAGACTGGTAGATGGCTATAAGAAGCATCTCACTGAAGTTATTTCAGCCAAAGGGGGTAACAGTAACTATTAGGCGGTAGGGTGTCCTAACTTTTTCCTCAGTTAGAATATGCATTTTTGTTGATATCTTTTGTTTAATGCGTAAAACAAGGTTAATTTTTGTTGTTTACCTGCAATTAAGTCACCTTCTTTTCCAGAGATAAATAAAAACAAGATTAGACATCAATATGTGAACATTTCTTAATAAAAAACTGAATATTTAATGGGGTGTCCTAATTTTTTCACATGACTGTATTGGGCTAAATATGTTTGTCCCAAGCAGGATGTGTGTTCTCCCGTATATTCAAGATATTCAAGGCTGCCTTAATGAATGGGCTAGGCTGGGCTTCAGCCCAGGGGTCTACGAAAATCAGGGCCTATCATGAGCCAGTGAAAAAGATCACATTGTTGTTAATTGGTCATATTCTATGTCCATCACTTGATATTCATGTGTGGCTGCTGATTGGTCTAATTTACAAGTGCCCCATGGGTACCACGTAACAATAGCCTATTAGAGGAATTGTTTTGACATGTGACTATGCAAGCGCCAGTGAGACATAAGAAGTAATTAGCTTGGTCAAAATGTCCGGAAAAAAGTTTGAAAGTGGCGCTCATAAAATTATTGAGAGGAAAAGAGCTTAGGGAAAACGAATTGCTCAAAAAATCCGAAAGCGTAAAGGATTTTTGGGCAGTGGTGGCCTAATGGTTAGGGATAAGATAAGATAAGATGAGCCTTTATTCGTCCCACAATGGGGAAATTCCAGGATTGCAACAGCACAGGGATAGCAACACTCAGAGCAATAATTTAGAAGATAAGAAAATTAGAGCAGTGAATATACATATGTACACATAAATATATAAATATATATACACAGTGCGGAGCATTGTGGCTAGATGGACTAAACAGCATAACCGTCTATTTAGTTACCCTTCATGGTATGAATATGTACCCATACATATTGTCACCCTCCATAGCGACTGATATTGTCCTAGTTGTATACTGGAGGGGACCATTTGTGTAAGTCTGTTGCGTCTTTTGCATTAAATACTATTAGGTCGTCACGTTTTTTTTTGCTATCTCTGCGAGCAGCCCTGCTTAGGTTATACAGTCTGACAGCTGTAACAGTTTTGAAACAGAAACTCAAAGACAATCGGCACTTTAATATTGAGGTGCAGGATATTAAAAGGGAGTTCTGCGCTGTAAAAGTGAACAAAAGTCAGGGCCCTGATAATATATGTGGGCACTTGGTAAAGTCCTGTGTACATGAACTGAGTCCTGTATTTCATTACATCTTCAATAAGTCCTTACAGACACAACATGTGCCCAAAATCTGGAAAGATGCCGTGGTTGTTGCCGTTCCAAAATCCAGCCGTCCTAAAACGGTAAACGACTTTAGACCAGTTGCTTTGACTTCAATTTTAATGAAAATTTTTGAAAAACTGGTCAGATGTGAGGTCCTAAAGCAGACTGAACATGCATTGGATCCTTTGCAGTTTGCCTATAGGCCTCACAGAGGAGTGGAGGATGCCACTGTCGCTCTGCTTAACATGCTTTTTAAACATCTGGATTTTAATGGGACACATGCCAGGCTTTTATTTGTGGACTTTTCCTCCGCCTTTAATACAATCCAACCTCATATTTTAGTTGAAAGGCTCCTGCAACAATTTGATTTGAGCAATAATCTGGTGGGTTGGATTCTGGATTTCTTAACCAACAGGACGCAGAGAGTAAGGGTCAATGGTACATTGTCTGACCTAAAGTGCTCTTCTACTGGCTCTCCTCAGGGGTGTGTGTTGTCACCACTACTCTTCATCCTGTACACAAACATGTGTCGGAGCAGACATGACAACAGACACATTATAAAGTATGCTGATGACTCAGTTATTGTCAGTCTCCTCCAGGATGGTGAGAGTGGCCACGGCCCAGTAGTTGATGATTTTGTTCACTGGTGTGAGGATTCCTACCTGCAGCTGAATACGACAAAAACTAAAGATATGATTATTGACTTTAGGAGGAAAACTCCCAGGCACAAAGTCACCGTGCTAAAAGGTCAGACCACTGAATGTGTACAGTCCTACAAATATCTTGGGACGATTATTGATAGTAATTTAAACTTTGAAGAGAACTGTGAAAGGGTGTGCAAAAAGGGTCAGCAACATTTGCATTGTTTGAGGAAACTTGCACGCTTCCAAATTGACCGAACCATAATGACAATTCATTTTTTTTTTTGTCTGAGGTGCTAGTTTTTGACAGAATTTATAGTTATGGCCTGAGGAGCCACAGATTGCAGACCAATGCTCTATACAGTGTTGCACGGTCAGATAATCAGCACTTGGGGAATACACCTTTATTTCTTTATCAACTTGTTTTGAGATGGGAGAAGCTACTTATACAGAGCTCCAAGACCTTTAAAAGTTTGAATTATTCATGTGTGGAGACAGTGCCTTATCTCTCTTTTTGTTTTGGTCAGCTCTTAGTGTTTAGCGTGGGAAAATGAACTTGTTGGATTACTGAAAAGACAACAAAACTGCAATGAAGCGACTTCCGGTTATGGCTGCCACGTAGGACGGACGTGTCTCGCTCTGCTCTGCTCCTGGAAAAAAAAAATCGGCAAATAACTCTCTCATTTGGGACAGAACGTATCCCAGCATTTGGGCGAGGATATGTCGGCGAAGCCTAAGGCTGGAAAACCAGGAAAAGGAAAAAGCGAGCCGCCGAAACAGTCCAAATTAACGGACTTTCAGGTCTGTGACGCAGCAAACAAAACTCCATATATGGCGGAGGAGGCTGGCAACGCTGCGATTTCTGCGGGGAATGGCGCAGATGCGCTGATGGCAGCCATGAGTTCAATGAGAGCGGACTTTTCCTCTAGATTTGATGGGATTATGACAGCGTTGGAAGGAATAAGAAAGGAATTGGGTGACTGTGTAGAACGAACGGCGCAGATGGAGCTCCGTCTTGCTAGTGCTGAAGATGACGTCACCCGTCTTCAATTAAAGGTGCGCACTTTGGAAAAAAAAAATAAATCTCTGGAAGATAATATTTTGGATTTGGAATCTCGGTCGAGACAGAATAATTTGAGGCTGGTGGGTCTTCCAGAGGAATCAGAAGGTCGGGACGTATGTTCCTTTCTGGAAAAGTGGATTCCGGAGGTGCTGGGCAGCGAGGAGTTGCAATCAGCAGTGGTTCTGGAAAAAGCACATCGTATTGGCCCACGGAGAGATAAGGGACCGCCGAGGACCTTAATTATGAAGTTTCTTAGCAACAGAGACAGGATGAAGATCTTCAACGCTGCACGTGCTAAAGGAGAGATTAAACACCAGGACCAGCAGGTGCGGTTCTACCCAGATTTGGCCACAGGAATCCAGCAATTGAGGAAGCAGTTTGATCCCGTACGTAAGGAGCTGCGCAACCTTGGGATTCGTCATGGTGTAATCTATCCTGCGAGACTGCTGACCACGTATGAGGGCAGAACCCACATCTTCAAGACCCCAGAGGAGGCGCAGGAGTTCATCAAGAAGATCAAAGAAGAAGAAGAGACTGGTGGGAGCTAAGCATGAACAAAATATAAGGTAGAATAATTAAGCATTTGCACAGGCATCTGACTGACTTGAAGTAAATAGTAAGTTTACAAAATATAGATTGTATTATATATTAAAAAACAAAACAAAAACAAAACAAACAAACAAAAAAAAAACTATGATGTACAAAGTTGTTAAAAATTTTGGAGTTAAGTTGGAAAACTACAGAGGAGAGTTAATGTTATGTCATTAAAAGCAGTAGAGTTAGGGTGATTGGGAGGATGAAGAAGGAGTGGCTTAGGCTGTTCCCCGTGGGTGTGGAACGGTCGATGGCTATATCGGGAGACAGAATTTTTCTTTTGATTTTGGGGGGTTTGCCACAAGTGTGGGAAGGGGAAATTTGTTTGTGTGTAGTTTGTAGGATGAATGTTCAACCACTCATGTTTTTGCTTCTCTGTATGAGCATGTTTACACTGCAAGGTAATCCCAAACTCCCTATTGATCATGGACCAAAGTGTTAATCTTAATTTAACTTCATGGAATTGCAGAGGTCTACAAAATTTAAAAAAACTTAAACAAGTTATGAATAAAATAAAGGACATGGGTTCAAGAATTGTGTTTTTACAAGAAACTCATCTGATAGAGGAGGATGTTAAAAGAATTAGGAGTAGATGGCAGGGAAGTGTATTCACCTCTTCATTTTCATCCCGAGCCAGGGGAGTTATGACTCTCATACATAAATCAGTTCCTTTTCAAGTGAAAAATGTAATTGGAGACAAATTTGGAAGATATGTAATCATTCAAGGTTCTTTGCTATTAGAAAATATAAATCTTGTGAACTTATATGGTCCCAATATAGATGATCAGAAGTTCTTTGCTAATTTATTTCTCATCTTATCATCACTTACAGGGCAACATATAATAGCAGGGGATTTTAATTGTACATTGAATCCAGGTGTGGATAGATCAACAGGACTGGATTGTACGCACATTGGATGTAGGATGACTATTAATCATTTTATGAAAGAATTGAGATTGTTAGATATATGGAGAGAAATGAAACCACAAGTTAAAGCCTATTCTTGTTATTCCAGTACCTACAAGACATTCTCACGTATTGATTATTTTTTGATTTCCACAGAATTAAGGTCCAAGATTCAAAACTGCTTTTATGATAACATCGTGATCTCTGATCATGCACCCTGTTGTCTAATATATGTAGATAAAAAATTGACAAAGGAATCAGGTAGATGGCAATTTCAGCATAAATGGCTTCAGGATGAGGAATTTGTCAAGTATATAGAAAAACAGATAGACGAGTTCTTTGACATCAATACTACACAAACATCAGCATGTGTAAAGTGGGAGGCTTTCAAAGCTTTTATTAGGGGACATATTATTAGTTATACAGGATCAAAATCTAAGAAGACTCGAGAGGAGAGAGCTAAATTGGAACATAAAATAAAAAATCTTCAGGAAAAAGTGTATGCAGGAAGTGACCCAAGGTTGGAGAATGAATTACTGATTTTGAGAGCTGAATACGACAAAAAATCAGCGAATAGAGCTGCCTCGAGTCTTCTAAGATTGAAACAATCTTTTTATGAACAAGGTGAAAAATCAGGAAAATTATTAGCATGGCAGATTAAACAATTGGAAATTAAAACACCAATTACCAGTATTATAAGTAACGGACAGGTAGTTATAGATCCTTTAGAAATTAATAGAGCCTTTAGAGATTACTATGAAAAATTATATGATACCAAAAATGAACCTGATTTAACAAAACTAAATGGGTTTTTGAACGAACTATCTATACCGTGTATTCCAAATGAAAACAGGGAGATATTGGAGTCTAAAATTAGTCAAGAAGAAGTTGGGCTAGCCATTGATAATATGAAATCAGGAAAAAGTGCAGGACCAGATGGTCTTCCAGTTGACCTTTATAAAAAATTTAAGAATAAATTAATAAAACCTTTTTTGGAAATGGTTTTAGAAGCATTTCAAAATAATAATTTACCATCATACATAAATAATGCCTTAATTATACTGCTGCCAAAACCAGGTAAGCCCTCTAATAAATGTGAAAATATGAGACCAATAAGCCTATTAAACGCCGACCTTAAGATAATCTGTAAAATTTTAGCAAGACGAATACAAGAAATTTTACCAAATATTATTAATCGAGATCAGAATGGCTTTATAAAGGGTAGACAAGGCTCCCATAATGTAAGAAGACTATTTAATATTATTTATTTTAATAAAGAAGCACCGGATACAGCTCTCCTATCATTGGACGCCGAAAAGGCCTTTGATAGAGTTGAATGGCCCTTTCTTTTTGAAGTCCTACAAAGGTTTGGACTTGGAAATAATTTCATAAAATGGGTTCAAATAATATACAATAATGCTACAGCAGAAATCCTAACAAATAACAATATTTCAAAACCAATAAAAATCAATAGAGGATGTCGACAAGGCTGTCCACTTTCACCTTTACTGTTTACTATGGCAATTGAACCTTTAGCGATAGCGATACGTTTACATTCACAAATATATGGAATTAAAGTTGGACCAACAGAACATAAAATCTCCCTGTACGCCGATGATATAATTTTGTTTATGTCGAATCTAAAAAAATCAATTCCAACCTTGTTGAATTTAATAAAGAATTTTGGGGAAATATCAGGATATAAAATAAATAAAACTAAATCTTCAATATTAATGCTAAATGAGACCCAGAGAAATTACCCAGCCCCTGAGGTAAATCAATTCAATGTTGTAAATCAGTTTAAATATTTAGGAATCCAAATTATGCCTAAGCTAGAATCAGTCGCCAGTGTCAACTATGAAGCCTTAATGTCAGATATCAGTGAGTTAACTCAGAGATGGATGTCACTACCAATGTCGATGATCGGGAGAATCAATATACTTAAAAGTAATATTTTACCTAAAATACTTTATTTATTTCAATACATTCCCTTATCACCACCTTTAGATCTATTCTCAAGAATAAAAAAAAAGTTAGTGGAATTTATATGGAACAACAGGAGGGCTAGATTACGTTTGTCTTTATTATATTTACCATTTGATCGTGGAGGTCTGAAATGTCCAAATTTTATGTTGTATTATTGGTCGGCACAACTGAGGTCTATGACATATTATTTTTCATCAAATGATCTCCCTCACTGGACTGAAATGGAATCATACAATTTACCTTTACCTCTTCCCATATTCATATACTCAGATTCGGCAAAAAAATTACAAAAACAAGTTAAAAGTCCATTTGTAAAGCATATGATCAAAATATGGTGTGAAGCTAAAAACTATTTAAAAGAACCACAGTTATTGTCACAATTTAGTCCAATATGGGGTAATCAATATTTTAAACCAGGGAGAGCGGACGCTGTATTTAAAGTATGGAATTTAAAAGGGATACAAAAGATTCAGGATTTATATTTGCCATGTGCAGACAACATAATGTCTTTTGAAGAGCTGAGGATCAAATTTAATCTCAATAGAACACATTTTTTTAAATATCTTCAACTTAGAAACTTTATTCGATCAAATCAAAATAAAGCTCTCACTCGACCTATTTATTCATCCTTGGAAAAAATGATGATGAAAGATAGTAAAAGAAAGGGTATTATTTCAGAGTTTTATAACTCATTGACACTATCTTCAAGTGAAAATTCACTGAAAAGATTAAACTACTGGAAAGAAGATCTGCAAATTGAAATTTCAGAGGAACAATGGGAATTGGCTTGTACAGAAGCTCAAACCAAATCAATAAATGCACGCCTTAAATTGATACATTTCAAATGGTTAATGCGGATGTATGTTACACCGGAGGAGTTAAATAGATATAACAAAAATATACCAGATACATGCACAAAATGCATGGAAAGTAAAGGAACCCTATTTCATTGTTTATGGGAATGTAGATTAATAAGAATGTTTTGGGAAGAGGTGAGGGTAACAATTGAAAAAATAATCTCAAAACAAATCATATTGAATCCTAAACTGTTTTTGTTGGGTCTGTACCCAGAAAAGCATAATTTTAATAAAAGTGAAAGAACATTCATAGACCTCAGTTTGCTTAATGCCAAAAAATGTATTGCACTATTATGGAAAAAGACTCATAGACCAGATGTGACTCAGTGGTTAAGACAGATGTTAACAAACCTTCCATTAGAAAGAATAACATATATACTAAAATCAAAGGAAATTGTGTTTGAGAATATATGGAGACCTTTTATTGATTATGTAAAAAATTTAAACATAACTCTTGAAGAAGAAGGTGAATGATGTGTGTGGACCTTGTAAATTCCAAACTGGTGAACATAATATGTATACTTATGTATTGGATTGTCTAGACTAAACAGAGGAGCATTGTTGAAGATTTGATTTTGTTGGTGGTTGTTGGTGTTTTTAGTGCATTTTTTTTTTTTTTGTAGTACTTTAGTGTTAGTGTTTGATTGTTTGTATCATGTTTGTTAAAAAAAAAAAAAAAAAAGGTTCAATAAAGATATTGTGGAAAAAAAAAAAAAACTGCAATGAAGCAGACCAATGAAGAAATACCCTAAATGTATGAAACATATGTAAGCCCACTCATTTAGACTTCTTGTTACAAATCATCTGCTCTCAGTTCCATTCAGGCATTATCAGCAAGGCTAGTGACTTCCATGAGGCATTTCCCCAGTGTCTTCTATCACATTTCTTCAAGGCATCTCACATTTAAACTTCTCACCACCATATTTTTTTTCATAATTTCTGGTACTGCAGAACAACTCTGTTAATGACTGGTGAATGCTTTTAAAGCGTTGAGTTAAAATAGTTTCCCCTCAGGTTTTTATTTGAGACTTTGAGACAGACGAGAGTCTCTATTGTCAATGAACCCAGTCAAAGCCAGTCTTAGTTGGAGGGAAAAAAGACTTAGGCATCATTTCACCTTCTAACCTCAACTGCTTCATGTCATGTAGGCTTACTTATTCACATACAGTAGCTGAGCCAGGTCAGGGGCCCAGTTCTGCTCGAGTTCAACTTTCCCACACTCCTGCTTCTCTTCTTCTGACAAGATTATACCCTGCGAATGTGCTGAGGCAGGTTTGGGCGACTTGAGGTTTTGTCAGTGAGTCTAACTACTGCACCCATCATCCGGCCCTCAGAAGCCTCCCTCTGTGTGTGTGTGTGTGTGTGTGTGTGTGTGTGTGTGTGTGTGTGTGTGTGTGTCTTGGAGGACGAGATCACCTTATTCATGCATTCTCACAAAATAGTGACAGTTTGACTTATGGGCATTTAGCAAAGATACAAGCCCATGTCAACCCTGTGACCTTGACCTTTGACCTTTTGACCTCAAATTATTGCATTTCTAGAATGTACCATTAATCTGTTACATTTTACTCTCACCATAATGACATCATTAACAGTGCCGAAAAAACGAGTAGTGTCCAAAAGCACAATTTTTATTGTATTGACTTCATTATATAGTCCACTAAATTTGAATTCACTATAAAAGTAGGGAGGAGGTAGTGAGTTAACATTTTGAACACCGCATTGGTTTGCTGTGGCTAGCCTCCAGTTAGCTTCCAGTTAGCAGGCTGCTCGCTGAAGATTCATTCTCCACTGTCACTTGTTTTGATCAGTCCCTCCAGGATTTCGCAGGATGCTTATATGATTATTGCGGCCCAAAAAGCCTGAATTCGCAGGAGGTTTTTTTTAAAAAGTTGCGATGTTTTGAGGTTGTTTTTTTTTTGCACTAAAAGTTGTGCAAAGAATTACACATTTTAAAGCAGATACTTTTTTTCCATAGTTTACTGAAATGATATTCTATAACACCACAAGAAAAGCACAGGATTGTCAAAAATTTCCTATTAAACGGTGATTTGTAAATTAAGCAGAAACTTCTTCTATACAGAAAAAAACTTTTTTGTGCAACAGCAAATACAGACTGTAACACAATATCCATTACAGCAGCTAAATTGCACTGAATGCATGCTAAAGAGTATAGATTGGACAAAGTTGCAAGGTCGCAACTTGCGAAATAAGATAAGCTTTTGTTAATCCCACAATGGGGAAATTCCACGATTACAGCAACAAAGGGATGGTAGCACTCAGAGCAATAGTAAATAAGATAAGAACTGGTTAGCCAAAGCAGTAAATAAATATACATACAGTATGTACACAGTTATATACACAGTGCAGGAGCATTGCAGCTAGATGATATCAACAGCATTAGGGTTAGTTAAATTACCTGGCAGAATATAAATATGGACCCAGCCAGTATATTTCACATCTGAATCAACACCACCCTCGATAATAATTGTAATTGTCTTAGTTGTATATTGGAGGAAACGATCTCTATTGTGCAAAGTTGTAATGTTTAGTACGTTTAATACAACCTCTACGAGCTGCACCAGTTAGATTATAAAGTCTGACAGCTGTAGGTAGGAAGGACCTGCGGAACCTCTCCCTCGAGCACTTAGGATGGCACAGCCTACTACTAAATGAGCTCCTCAGTGTGGTCAGCATGTCCTGCATGGGGTGGGACTTGGACTCCAACAGAGATGACAACCTAGCCACCATCCTCCTCTCTCCTCTCTCCTCCACTGAGTCGAGGCAGCGCCCCAGAACAGAACTGGCTTTTTTAATCAGCTTATTCAGTCTCTTCCTGTCGGCTGCTGCGATGCCGCCGCCCCAGCAGACCACTCCAAATGTGATGGCTGACGCCACCACCAAAACGTAGAAGGTCTTCAGGAGTGCCCCTTGTACTTCAAACGACCCAAGTCTCCTCAGGAGGAACAGCCTGCGCTGCCCCTTCTTGTAGAGCACGTTGGTGTTGTGTGACCAGTCCAGTTTATTGTTCAAGTGAACACCCAGGTACTTGTAAGATGTCACCATCTCAATGTCTATTCCCTGGATGTTTACTGGTGCTATGGGGGGTTGTCCACGCCTGCAGCAGTCCACCACCAGTTCCTTGGTTTAGATTGAAATAGGTGCTCTGATTGGCTAATTTCGCATGAATTCACGCGATCGCAACATTACGAAATCCTGGAGGGACTGTTTGATCTCTACTGTAGTTTATTATAATGTATGGTGCAGATGTCCACATAGTGTGATGAAACTCCGAACAAACGTTTTTGAATGCCCAGACTTAAATAAAATGAGGAGTTTGAATGCAGGATTGAAACGACTCTATTGTGTCCCACGCCAAAGACTGTCTGGGTGAGAAAAGTTGTTCCACATTTCAAGGTTTGCTATAATAGCAAGTGCTGTGGTTGTGTTAATTTGCATTATTTTGTTAAGAATCTGCTGAATTGACTACCGTATTGAATTGTGTTCTTTTTCTTTTGGCTGCTCCTTTAGGAGTTATCACAGCACATCATCTGTGTCCATCTCATCCTACTCCTCGCCTCTTCCTCTGTAACACCAACCCTGTCCATGTCCTCCTTCACTACATCCATGAATCTTCTCTGTGCTCCTCTTTTCCTCCTGCCTGGCAGCTCCATCTTCAACATCCTTTGTCCAATATATCCATTATCCCTCCTCTACACATGTCCAAACCATCTCAGCCTTCCCTCTCTTACTTTGTCTCCAAACTGCTCAACCTGAACTGTCCCTCTGATATACTCATTTCTAATCTTGTCCCTCCTTGTCACTCCCAAAGAAAATCTTAGCATCTTCAACTCTGCCACCTCCAGCTCCATCTCCTGTCTTTTTGTCAACGTCACCATCTCCAAACCATGCATCATCGCAGGTCTCACTACCGTCTTGTTAATTCTCCCTTTCACTCCTGCTGCTACCTTTCTGTCAGAAATCACCCCTGACACTCGTCTCCACCCACTCCACCCTGCCTGCACTCTCTTCTTCACCTCTCTTGTGCATTTCCCATTGCTTTGGATGGTTGACCCCAGGTATTTAAACTCATCTACTTTCACTACCTCTGCTCCTAACATCTTCACTGTTACACCTGCCTCCCTCTCATTCACACTCATGTATTCTGTCTTCCTTCTACAGACTTTCATTCCTCTTCTCTCCAAAGCATACCGCCGCCTCTCCAGGTTCTCTTCCACCTGCTCTCTACTGTCACAACAGATCATAATATCGTCTGCAAACATCATTGTCCATGGAGACTCCTGATGGACCTCAACTGTCAGCCTGTCCATCACCATGGCAAGCAAGAAGGGGCTCAGAGCCGATCTCTGATGTAACCCCACCCCCACCTTGAACCCATCTGTTACTCCTACAACACACCTTACCACCATCTCACTGTCTTCATACATGTTCTGCACCACCTCACATACTCCTCTGCCACGGGGTGGCTGTGGCGCACATGTAGTGTGGCCGACTACTGATTGGAGGGTCAGGGGTTTGATTCCCACTCTGTCTGCAGTCTGCATATCGAAGTGCCCTTGAGCAAGACACTGAAGCCCCAGTTGCTTCTGGTGGATCAGGTCAGCTCTTCCACCATCAGTGTGTGAATGTGTGTGTGAATGGGTGGATAGCAGGATCTGTAAAGCGCTTTGGTCATCTAAAGATGAGAAAAAGCACTATATAAGTGAATACCATTTACTCCTGACTTTCTCATACAGTACCACACTTCCTCTCTTGGCAACCTGTCATATGCTTTCTCTAGATCCACAAAGACACAGTGCAACTCCTTCTGACCTTCTCTATACTTCTCCATCAGCACTCTTAGAGCAAACATTGCATCTGTAGTACTCTTTCTTGGCATGAAATCGTACTGCTGCTCACTGATTGTCACCTCTCCTCTTAACCTGGCTTCAACAACTCTTTCCCATATCTTCATATCGTGGCTGATCAACTTTATGCCTCTGTAGTTACTACAGCTCTGAGCATCACCTTTGTTCTTAAAGATTGATACCAGTGTAGAAGATGCCTTACAAACGAGACTGAGTGTATTTTCTCAGGAAAGCTTTATTGGAAGTCACATCTTCTATCATAAAAGTTCTCAGCAGAAAAAGAGACAGACCCAACTTTCCCCACAGCTTTTATAACCCAGAGATACAAAACCCCCACATCAAGTATCTCACACCTTCACCCCACAGAGTTAGGTAAACACATGAACCCACAGTCCCCGAGACTCGCTGGCACTTCTGTCCTCTTCTCCACCTCGGGGCTCTTGCTGGGACATTGTCTCTCACCTCCGTCTTCCTCCAGCACCCACCTCCTAGCCGAGGTCCCTGCTGGGGCATTGTTCTTATGGACGTTTGATCTGTAGGGTCTGCACCGTCATGCCTACTGGAAGCGTGTGGGGGAGAATGCATACCATACAAGCATGCCATATATGTGCCTTAAATATGCACCATACCAGAACACTTCTTCTCCACTCCTCAGGCATCCTCTCACTTGCCAAGATTGTGTTAAACAATCTGGTTAAAAAGTCCACTGCCATCTCTCCTAAACATCTCCATACCTCCACTGGTATGTCATCTGGAACAGCTGCCTTCATTCTCTTCAAAGATGCCCTCACCTCTGCCTTGCTAATCCTCGGGACTTCCTTGTTCACCATCTTCCCTTTATCCATCCTTCTCTCTCTCTTTCATTTTCTGTATTCATCAGCTCTTCAAAGTACTCCTTCCACCTTCTCAACACATTCTTGTCATTTGTTAGTAAATGACCATTTCTGTCCTTAATCAGCCTAACCTGCTGTACATCTTTTCCAGCTCGATCTCTGTCTAGCCAATCGATACAAGTCTTTTTCTCCTTCATTAGTATTTAGCCTCTCATACAACTCACTATATGCCTATTCCTTTTCCTGTGCCTTTGTCATCTCTCTCTTTGCCATGTGCCTAGATTCCAAATACTCCTGTCTACTTTCTTCATCTTCCTGACTATCCCACTTTTTCTTTGCTAACCTCTTCTTTTGAATACTTTTCTGTACCTCCTCATTCCACCGCCAAGTCTCCTTGTCTTTCTTCCTCTGTCCAGAGAATACACCACATACCTTTCTACTCATTTCCCTCAATACTTGTGCTGTACTTTCCCAGTCATCTGGTAATTCTTCCCTACCACCAAGAACCTGTATCAACTCCTTCCTGAACTCTGTGTGACCTTCTTCCTTCTGTAACTTCCCCCACTTAATCTTTGGCTCTGCCTTCACTCTCTTCCTCTCCTTGCTTTCCAGAGTCATCCTACGGACCACCATCCAATGCTTTCTAGCTACATTCTCCCCTGTCTCCACCTTGCAGTCTCCCATCTCTTTCAGATTTCTCCTTCTGCATAAGATGTAGTCCACCTGTGAGCACCTTCCTCCACTCTTGTAAGTCACCCCATGTTCCTCTCTCTTCTTAAAGTGTGTTCATCACAGCCATTTCCATCCTTTTACCAAAATCCACAACCATCTCTCCTTCCACATTTCTCTCCTAAAGACCATACCTACCCAGAACCTCCTCATCACCTCTGTTCCCTTCACCTACATGCCCATTAAAGTCTGCTCCAATCACCACTCTCTCTCCCCCGGGAACACTCTCTACCACTTCATCCAACTTACTCCAGAATTCCTCTTTCTCTTCTACCTGACAGCCAACTTGTGGGGCATATGCACTGACAACATTCAACATCACACCTTTGACTTCTAGCTTCAAACTCATGATTCTGTCTAACTCCATCTTTACCTCCTGAACACTTTTCACATACTCTTCCTTCAAGATTACACCTACTCTATTTCTCTTCTTATCTACACCATGGTAGAAGAGTTTAAATCCACCTCCAGTGCTCCTAGCGTTGTTTCCCTTCCATCTGGTTTCTTGAACACAAAGTATATCAACCTTTCTTCTCTCCATCATATCAGCCAACTTTCTGCCTTTACCAGTCATAGTCCCTACACTTAATGTCCCTCCTCTCACCTCCACACTTCTACCTTTCCTTTTCTTTCTCCCTCCTAACATGTCTCCCCCCTCTCCTCCTCCTCAGTCTTCGACCAACAGTAGCCCAATTTCCATCGGCACCCTGTCGGTTAACAGCATTGGTGGCAGTCATTGTTAACTTAGGCCTCGACTGATCTGGTGTGAAAGTCTCATTCGTCATGAGCCACATGTTTGATTTGGCAAAGGTTTTACGTCAGATGCCCTTCCTGACACAACCGTCACCATTTATCCGGGCTTGGAACCAGTACTAGGAGTACACTGGCTTGTGCACCCCCTGTGGATGGGTTACCATAATGAATTATGTTAATGTGTTAATATTCCCAGCACTGTTGACTAGATTGCATTTTCTTAAAAGGAGAGCAAGTTTTTTGTTGTTTTCCATTTAATTCCATACAGTACATTGATTTTAGGAACTGAAGTACATGAGCTTGTCAAGCTACAGTGAGCACTATACAATGGGATGGATGCTGGCTTCACAGATCAGATGGAACTATCCGTCCATCTTCTACCGCTTTTCCAGAGGTCCGGGTCGCAGAGGCAGCAGTTCAAGCAGGGAAGACCAGACTTCCCTCTCCCCAGCCACCTGCTCCAGCTCTTCAGAGAGGATACCAAGGCGTTCCCAGTCCAGCTGGGAGACATGGTCTCTCCAGTGAGTCCTGGGTCTGCCCCGGGGTCTCCTCCCAGAGGGATGTTCCCAAAACACCTCAAGCGGGAGGCGTCCAGGAGGCATCCGAATCAGATGCCCATACCACCTCAATTGGCTCCTTTCAATGTGGAGGAGCAGTGCTTCTACTCTGAGCCTCTCCCGGATGACTGAGCTCCTCACCCTATCTCTGAAGGTGAGTCCAGCGATCCTACGAAGAAAGCTCATTTCAGCCGCTTGTATCCGTGATCTTGTTCTTTTGGTCACTACCCAAAGCTCATGACCATAGGTGAGGGTAGGAACGTAGATTGACTGGTAAATCAATAACTTTGCCTTAGCGCTTAGCACCCTCTTCACCACAACAAACCGGTACAACGTCCACATCACTGCAGATGCTGTTCCGATCCGTCTGTCAATCTCTTGCTTCATTCTCCCCTCACTCGTGAATAAGACCCCAAGATACTTAAACTCCTCCACTTGGGGCAGGAGCTTGTCCCCAACCCGGAGAGGACAATCCACCTTTTTCCAGCTAAGGACCATGGACTCGGACTTGGAGGGACTGATTTTCATCCCAGCCACTTCACACTCAGCGGCAAACCGTCCCAGTAAGACCTGTAGGCCATTGCTGGATGAAGCCAGCAGGACAACATCATCTGCAAACAACAGAGATGAGATCCTGTGGTCACCAAACATGACACCCTCCATTCCCTGGTTGCGCCTAGAAATCCTGTCCATAAAAATTATGAACAGGATCGGTGACAAAGTGCAGCCCTGGCGGAGTCCAACTCTCACTGGGAATGAGTCCAACCGAGTGTTGGCAATACGGACCAAACTGTCACAATGGTCATACAGAGACCGAATAGCTCGTAATAACAAGCCCGATTCTCCATACTCCCGAAGCACCCCCCCCCCAAAAAAAACCACGAGGGTCATGGTCAAATGCCTTTTCCAAGTCCACAAAACACATGTAAACTAGTTGAGCAAACTTCCACGAACCCTCAAGAATTCTCGAGAAGGTAAAGAGCTGGTCCGATGTGCCACGGCCAGGACGAAAACCATGTTGCTCCTCCTGAATCCGAGGTTCGACCAACAGCTGGACTCTCCTCTCCAGTACCTTGGCATAGACCTTGCCAGGGAGGCTGAGGAGTGTGATCCCTCTAAAGTTGGAGCACACCCTCCGGTCCCCTTTTTTGAAGAGAGGAACCGCCACCCCTGTTTGCCATGCCAAGGGCACTGCCCTGGACCTCCAAGCAATGTTGCAGAGGCGTGTCAGCCATGACAGCCCTACAACATCCAGGGCCTTGAGGTACTCAGGGCGAATCTCGTCCACCCCTGGGACCTGGCCACCAAAGAGATTTTTAACCACCTTGGCAACCTCAGCCCCCGTGATAGGCAAGTCGTCCCCCTCGTCCACAAGCCCTGCTTCCTTTGTGGAAGGCATGTCAGTGGGATTGAGGAGATCCTCGAAGTATTCCTTCCACCGCCCAACGATATTCCCAGTCGAAGTCAGCAGTGCCCCATCCACACCATACACAGTGTGGACAGGGAGCTGCTTCCCCCTCCTGAGCCGCCGGACAGTTTGCCAGAATCTCTTCGAGGCCAACCGAAAGTCTTGTTCCATGGCCTCACTGAACTTCTCCCACACCCGAGTTTTTGCTTCAACATCCACCCGAGCTGCACTCCGCTTGGCCTGCCGGTACACCTCAGCTACTTCGGGAGTCCCACAAGCCAACCAAGCTTGATAGGACTCCTTCCTTAGCTTAATGGCGCTCCTCACCACTGGTGTCCACCAGTTGGTTCAGGGGTTAGTTAGTTAGTTAGTTAATTCCCTTCACACCATGTTGGTGTATGGGGCGGCGCCTGTCTCCATTTCTCTGACCCTAGGCCACACAGCTGCTGTAAGAAGTGAAAGCTACTGCGGGGGGTCAGTCCTCTGGTAGCTCTGTGCGTAACTTTACTTTCCCCATTCCATTATGCGAAATTTCTCGATGACCTTGCGGCCACAGCTCTGGGCAGCCACTTCAACAATGGAGGTGGAGAACATGGCCCATTCAGTCTCCATGTCTCCGGACTCCCTCGGAATGTGGTTGAAGTTCTTCCGGAGGTGGGAGTTGAAGACCTCCCGGATAGGGGCCTCAGCCAGACGTTCCCAGCACACCCTCACTATACATTTGGGTCTACCAGGTCTGAATGGCATCTTCCCCTGCCATCGGATCCAACTCACCACCAGGTGGTGATCAGTTGACAGCTCTTCACTTCTCTTTACCTGAGTGTCCAAGACATACGGTCGCAGGTCTGATGACACGATAACAAAATCGAACATCGACCTGCGACCTAGGGTGTCCTGGTGCCAGGTGCACATATGGACACTCTTATGCTTGAACACGGTGTTCGTTATGGACAAACTGTGGTTAGCACAGAAGTCCAATAACTGAACACCACTCGGGTCCAGATCAGGCAGGCCATTCCTCCCAATCACCCCCTCCAGGTTTCACTGTCATTGCCCACGTGTGCATTGAAGTCCCCCAGTAGGACAATGGAGTCTCCAACAGGAGCACCCTCCAGCACCCCAGTCAAAGACTCCAAATAGGGTGGGTACTCTGAACCATCATTTGGTGCATAGGCACAAATGATGGTCAGGACCCTTTTCCCAACCCAAAGGTGCAGGGAAACAACCCTTTCATCCACCGGGGAAAACTCCCATATAGAGGCAGCAAGGTGGGGGGATACAAGAATACCCACCCCTGCTCGTCGCCTCTCGCCTGGGGAAACTCCAGAGTAGGTCAAGCTCCAGCCCTTCTCCAGGAGACTGGTTCCGGAACTGGAGCTGTGTGTTGAGGTGAGGCCGACTATATCTAGCTGGTATCTTTCAACTTCATGGACCAGCTCAGGCTCCTTCCCCACCAGAGAGGTGACATTCCACGTCCCAAAAGCCAGTTTAGGAAGCTTGGGATCAGACTGCCAAGGTCTCCGCTTTTGACCACCACCTGATCCACATAGCACCGGACCTCCATGATCCCTCCTGCAGGTGATGAGCCCACTGGAGGGCGGACCCATGTAACTCCTTTGGGCTGAGCCCGGCCAGGTCCCATGGGCAGAAATCTGGCCACCAGACGCTAGCCATCGAGCCCCTAGACCTGGCTCTAGGGTGGGTCCCCAATAACCCCATACCGGGCGGGGTACACTCAATCCTTGTTCTAGCATTCATCATGAGAGTCTGTTTGATCGTTCTTAGTCTGGCCCTTCACCCAGGACCAGTAATAGTTCAAGTAGGTTCATTCTGTCTTCTTTTTCAATTATAGTTTTTTTTTTTTCTTATTTCAGACAAGGATGAAAAGATGTTTTAACTTTAACTTGACATGTTTTGACTGGTGTCCTTTTCATCTTTGTCTGAAATAAGAAAAACAAAAAACCTGTAATTGAAAAAGAAGACAGAATGAACCTACTCGAACTAATACTAGTACTACTAATAATAGTTAATACTGCTGCTACTACTAATAATACAGTCCCTACAGGATTTTGCAATGTTGCGATCGCACCAATTCACGTGAAATCAGCCAATCAGCGCAATTATTGCACAACCTTGCAACTTTGTCCAATCATCACAACTTTCCCGCAATTTTGTCCAATCCTCGTCAACTTCCGCCAATTTCACCAATCAAATTTGTCTCTAACTTGTGCTGAAACAGTCAGTCTAACCAATCAAATGCATTGCTGCACTGCGTTCACTTCTGTGTTTACAGTGAGTAGTGAGTTTGTAGTTTACAGTGAGTAATGGAACACATCAGCAAACAGAGTGTGTGATTTAAAAAAAACACTCACTTGCGAGGCTTTCAACATCGTCCCTTCCTCCGTCTCCCGCAGCCTGCCTGTGGATGCCTCACCATGTCTGTGTCCTGACTGAATGTAGGAAGCGCTGGGCTTGTGTTGAAAAACATGCGCCTGTCCAAAAGCACCCCATTGCCGGAGCGCATGTGAGGAGAGTACGCTACACCGGGGGTTCCCAACCCCCGGTCCGCGGACCAGTACTGGTCCATGGATCATCTGGTACCGGGCCGCACAGAAAAAAAAAATGTGGTTAATTTTAAAGCTATTTTTTCCATCAGTCTTGCAGAGATTTTATTTTGAAAAACAACCGTTTCCGTTCTTGCTTCACAACTGCTCTTGACTCTGGCACGACGTTTCACGCATCAGTGACACAAGCTAACTCTCGAAAAAATGAGCCAAAAAGAAGATTAACTGGAAAGCTTTTTCGGGAAGAAACGAGCAAATGAGGGGGCTGCAGAAGGGTCACAGACTGCCTGCAAAAAGAAAGCTACATTTAAAAGAAAATACCATGATTCCTACCTAAGTTACGGGTTCATCGCATCAGGTGACACAGAAGCTCCAGAATCAGAATCAGAATCAGATTTATTGCCATTGTTCATGTAGTACACAAACTAGGAATTTGTCTCGGTGCCATGCTGCAACATTAAAAACATGATGAGATAAAGAGATAAACTAAAAAACTAAAGGACTAAAAACATGCAATAAGTGTAGAAAATAAGTAATAATAATAATAATAATAATAATAGTAATAATGAGTAATACTAGTCAAGGCAGTTTTAAATAAATTAGCAAGTAGCAGATAATATGGGGTACCACAGTGCAGTTGATAATGCAACAGAAAAACAGTGATGAATGTCATGAGTCTGGTTGAGCTGCTGTACATAGTGCACGGGAGTCAATAAGTCACTTAATGTTCAGCAGTCTGATGGCAGAGGGGAAAAAGCTATTCATGTGCCGGGAGGTTTTAGTCTGAATGGACCGAAGTCTTCTACCTGAGGGGAGGGGGGCAAACAGTACGTGACCAGGGTGTGAAGGATCGGCTATGATCCGGCCTGCACGCCTCCGGGTCCTGGAGATGTACAGGTCCTGGAGAGATGGGAGCTTGCAGCCGATCACCTTCTCAGCAGTGCGCACGACGCGCTGCAGCCTTAGTCTGTCCCTGGCAGTAGCTCCTGCGTACCACACGGTTATGGAGGAGGTGAGGATGGACTCGATGATGGCCGTGTAGAACTGCACTAACATCTTGGTGGGTAGCTTGAGCTTCCTCAGCTGCCGCAGAAAGAACATCCTCTGCTGGGCCTTTTTGATGAGGGAGTTGATGGTTGGCTCCCATTTGAGGTCCCGGGTGATGGTGGTGCCCAAGAAGCGGAAGGAATCTGCAATGGTGATGGGAGAACCTGTGATGGTGAGGGGGGGCAGGGGGGTTGTGACTTTCCTGAAGTCCACAATCATCTCCGCTGTCTTCAGAGCGTTCAGCTGCAGGTTGTTGTGGCTGCACCAGGACACCAGCTGGGCCACCTCTTTCCTGTAGACGGACTCGTCGCCGTTGGAGATGAGCCCGATGAGGGTGGTGTCGTCCGCAAACTTAATCAGCTTAACAGACTGGTGGGAGGAGGTGCAGGAGTTGGTATAAAGGGAGAAGAGTAGGGGGGAAAGTACACAGCCCTGGGGTGATCCGATGCTGATGCTAACAGAGTCCGAGACAGACTTCCCCAGCCGCACATGCTGCCTCCGGTCCGTCAGGAAGTCGGTGATCCACCTGCAGAGGGAGTCAGGCACATCGAGCAGGGACAGCTTGTCCTGGAGCAGAGCGGGGCGGATGGTGTTGAATGCAGAGCTGAAGTCCACAAACAGAATCCTGGCGTAGGTTCCCGGGGAGTCCAGGTGCTGCAGGATGGAGTGGAGGGCCAAGTTGACTGCGTCGTCCACAGACCTGTTGGCACGGTAGGCAAACTGCAGCGGGTCCAGGAGGGGGGTGGTGATGGACTTGAGGTGAGACAGGACCAGGCGCTCAAAGGACTTCATGACTACAGAGGTGAGCACTACAGGTCTGTAGTCGTTAAGTCCAGTAATCCGTGGCTTCTTGGGGACAGGAATGATGGTGGAGGATTTGAGGCAGGTCGGCACGTGACATTGCTTAAGGGAGGTGTTAAAAATGTCTGTGAAGACAGGAGCCAGCTCTTTCGCACAGTGTCTCAGGGTGGAGGGAGACACACCGTCCGGCCCGGGGGCCTTGTGCAGGTTCAGTCTGGAGAACTGTCTGTGCACGTCCTGCTGACTGATGACAAGGGCAGGGGGGGAGGAGGAGGAGGAGGGGGGGGACCGCTTTTCATGATTTAGGGGCCGAAGAGGCAGTGGAGCTGGGTGGAGTGGGGGAGTTGGACACAGCTGACGAGGTGTCAAAACGGGCGTAATGTTGGGACAGTTTTTGACAAAGGGCTTTGTCATCCTGACCTTTAGAAGCCTGAGGCCGATAGTTGGTGATTTGCCTCAGTCCTGTCCACACAGAAGCCGAGTCATTAGCAGTGAACTGCTGCTGGAGTCTCTCAGAATACACAGATTTAGCTCTCCTCAGCCCTCTGTTAAACCGATATTTGACCTCTCTGTAGCAGTCCCTGTCTCCACTTTTCAACGCTGCTTCCTTCTCCTTCCTGATCTGTCTGAGCTTGGCAGTGAACCAGGGCTTATCATTAGAGTACCTCACCCTGGTGCGCGATGGGAGAATGCTCTCCTCACAGAAGTTGATATATGAGTTCACAGTGTCTGTGTACTCATTAAGATCATGTGTGGCTCCTTTAAACATGTCCCACTCAGTTATTTCCATGCATGTGTTCAGATTCTCTCCAGCTTCACTGGTCAGTTTCTTCGTGGTGGTCACAACAGGTTTAGTGAGTTTCAGTCTCTGTCTGTATGTGGGGATGAGGTGGACCATCACGTGATCAGATAGTCCGAGCGCAGCGCGGGGAACAGCGCGATATGCGTCATTCACTGTAGTGTAACAGTGATCCAGCGTGTTTTTTCCTCTGGTTGGACATTTAATAAACTGTTTGTATCGGGGGAGCTCGTGACTCAGATTGCTCTGGTTAAAGTCGCCTACCACAATAACCAGGGAGTCTGGAAAAGTCCACTCCCCATGTAGGATGTGATCTGCGAGCGCGCGCTGGGCCACGCGCGCGTCCGCGTCAGGAGGGGCGTACACAGCGATCAAAAAAAATGATGCGAACTCCCGCGGGGAATAAAATGGCTTGCAGTTGATAGAGAGAAATTCTAGATCAGTAGAACAGTGTTGTGAAATCACCGTTACATCAGAGCACCAGCTGCTGTTAATGTAGAAGCATACTCCTCCTCCAATAGACTTACCGGAGAGCTCTGTGACGCGATCAGCACGAAACAGCTGAAATCCCTCGAGGTTGATCGCGCTGTCCGGTATGTTCCCTTTAAGCCAGGTCTCAGAGAAGCAGATGACAGACGAGGAAGCGAGGTCCTTAAATCGCATCATCAGTCTTAATTCTTCTACCTTGTTCAAGAGAGAATTGGCATTGGATAGAAATATGCCAGGCAAGGCTGTTCGCGTGCCTCTCCTTCGCAGCCGAGTGAGAATCCCCCCTCGCTTTCCTCTTTTTCGCCGTCTTACTCTTTGAGCCAAACAATGAATCAGATCGGCGGCAGGAGCTAAAAATACTGGGAGAAGGTCCGTGGGAGTAAGAGTCCTGATATTTAATAACTCTTCACGAGTGTATGAGCTGGCAGACACACAATCGATGAACAGAAACATACAAATTAAAAAAATTAAAGGGCAGCGAAACACCATGGCGACCACTGTGGGCGCCATCTTGGATGTAGTGTATCCATCCACACCCACTATGCGTAATTTGCGGTGACCGACTAGCTAATGAAGCCATGAGTCCCTCAAAATTGCTTCAGCACATTGAGACAAAACACCCCACTTTAAAAGACAAGCCATTGGAATTTTTTGACCTCTTTGCATTCTGGATTAAAGTCAAAGCAGAATATCCAGATATCGCCACAAAAGCCCTGAAAGTCCTTCTTCTGTTTCCAACTTCATATCTTTGTGAGGCTGGGTTTTGTACAGTGACAGCCACCAAGACAAGACTACGGAGTATTCTGGATATACGGAACACAATTCGAGTGTCTCTGTCTCCCATCACTCCCAGATGGGACCATCTAGTTGCAGGGAAACAAGCCCAGGGTTCCCATTGATTATGGTGAGTTGATATTATGCTGTAGAATCATTGTAATTGCCTAATATAAAGTGTAATTGTTTCAGATTACATGCTCTGAACTGACAAAGGTTTTTGTTATTGGAACCCCCCACCTCTACCCGGTCCGCGGAAAATTTTCATGCATCAAACTGGTCCCTAGTACAAAAAAGGTTGGGGACTGCTTCATTACACTACAGCTAGTGTTTGAACATTTATACATCTTTTTTTTTTTTCCACAATATCTTTATTGAACCTTTTTTTTTTTTTTAACAAACATGATACAAACAATCAAACACTAACGCTAAAGTACTACAAAAAAAAAAAATGCACTAAAAACACCAACAACCACCAACAAAATCAAGTCTTCAACAATGCTCCTCTGTTTAGTCTAGACAATCCAATACATAAGTATACATATTATGTTCACCAGTTTGGAATTTACAAGGTCCACACACATCATTCACCTTCTTCTTCAAGAGTTATGTTTAAATTTTTTACATAATCAATAAAAGGTCTCCATATATTCTCAAACACAATTTCCTTTGATTTCAGTATATATGTTATTCTTTCTAATGGAAGGTTTGTTAACATCTGTCTTAACCACTGAATCACATCTGGTCTATGAGTCTTTTTCCATAATAGTGCAATACATTTTTTGGCATTAAGCAAACTGAGGTCTATGAATGTTCTTTCACTTTTATTAAAATTATGCTTTTCTGGGTACAGACCCAACAAAAACAGTTTAGGATTCAGTATGATTTGTTTTGAGATTATTTTTTCAATTGTTACCCTCACCTCTTCCCAAAACATTCTTATTAATCTACATTCCCATAAACAATGAAATAGGGTTCCTTTACTTTCCATGCATTTTGTGCATGTATCTGGTATATTTTTGTTATATCTATTTAACTCCTCCGGTGTAACATACATCCGCATTAACCATTTGAAATGTATCAATTTAAGGCGTGCATTTATTGATTTGGTTTGAGCTTCTGTACAAGCCAATTCCCATTGTTCCTCCGAAATTTCAATTTGCAGATCTTCTTTCCAGTAGTTTAATCTTTTCAGTGAATTTTCACTTGAAGATAGTGTCAATGAGTTATAAAACTCTGAAATAATACCCTTTCTTTTACTATCTTTCATCATCATTTTTTCCAAGGATGAATAAATAGGTCGAGTGAGAGCTTTATTTTGATTTGATCGAATAAAGTTTCTAAGTTGAAGATATTTAAAAAAATGTGTTCTATTGAGATTAAATTTGATCCTCAGCTCTTCAAAAGACATTATGTTGTCTGCACATGGCAAATATAAATCCTGAATCTTTTGTATCCCTTTTAAATTCCATACTTTAAATACAGCGTCCGCTCTCCCTGGTTTAAAATATTGATTACCCCATATTGGACTAAATTGTGACAATAACTGTGGTTCTTTTAAATAGTTTTTAGCTTCACACCATATTTTGATCATATGCTTTACAAATGGATTTTTAACTTGTTTTTGTAATTTTTTTGCCGAATCTGAGTATATGAATATGGGAAGAGGTAAAGGTAAATTGTATGATTCCATTTCAGTCCAGTGAGGGAGATCATTTGATGAAAAATAATATGTCATAGACCTCAGTTGTGCCGACCAATAATACAACATAAAATTTGGACATTTCAGACCTCCACGATCAAATGGTAAATATAATAAAGACAGACGTAATCTAGCCCTCCTGTTGTTCCATATAAATTCCACTAACTTTTTTTTTATTCTTGAGAATAGATCTAAAGGTGGTGATAAGGGAATGTATTGAAATAAATAAAGTATTTTAGGTAAAATATTACTTTTAAGTATATTGATTCTCCCGATCATCGACATTGGTAGTGACATCCATCTCTGAGTTAACTCATTGATATCTGACATTAAGGCTTCATAGTTGACGCTGGCGACTGATTCTAGCTTAGGCATAATTTGGATTCCTAAATATTTAAACTGATTTACAACATTGAATTGATTTGCCTCAGGGGCTGGGTAATTTCTCTGGGTCTCATTTAGCATTAATATTGAAGATTTAGTTTTATTTATTTTATATCCTGATATTTCCCCAAAATTCTTTATTAAATTCAACAAGGTTGGAATTGATTTTTTTAGATTCGACATAAACAAAATTATATCATCGGCGTACAGGGAGATTTTATGTTCTGTTGGTCCAACTTTAATTCCATATATTTGTGAATGTAAACGTATCGCTATCGCTAAAGGTTCAATTGCCATAGTAAACAGTAAAGGTGAAAGTGGACAGCCTTGTCGACATCCTCTATTGATTTTTATTGGTTTTGAAATATTATTTGTTAGGATTTCTGCTGTAGCATTATTGTATATTATTTGAACCCATTTTATGAAATTATTTCCAAGTCCAAACCTTTGTAGGACTTCAAAAAGAAAGGGCCATTCAACTCTATCAAAGGCCTTTTCGGCGTCCAATGATAGGAGAGCTGTATCCGGTGCTTCTTTATTAAAATAAATAATATTAAATAGTCTTCTTACATTATGGAAGCCTTGTCTACCCTTTATAAAGCCATTCTGATCTCGATTAATAATATTTGGTAAAATTTCTTGTATTCGTCTTGCTAAAATTTTACAGATTATCTTAAGGTCGGCGTTTAATAGGCTTATTGGTCTCATATTTTCACATTTATTAGAGGGCTTACCTGGTTTTGGCAGCAGTATAATTAAGGCATTATTTATGTATGATGGTAAATTATTATTTTGAAATGCTTCTAAAACCATTTCCAAAAAAGGTTTTATTAATTTATTCTTAAATTTTTTATAAAGGTCAACTGGAAGACCATCTGGTCCTGCACTTTTTCCTGATTTCATATTATCAATGGCTAGCCCAACTTCTTCTTGACTAATTTTAGACTCCAATATCTCCCTGTTTTCATTTGGTATACACGGTATAGATAGTTCGTTCAAAAACCCATTTAGTTTTGTTAAATCAGGTTCATTTTTGGTATCATATAATTTTTCATAGTAATCTCTAAAGGCTCTATTAATTTCTAAAGGATCTATAACTACCTGTCCGTTACTTATAATACTGGTAATTGGTGTTTTAATTTCCAATTGTTTAATCTGCCATGCTAATAATTTTCCTGATTTTTCACCTTGTTCATAAAAAGATTGTTTCAATCTTAGAAGACTCGAGGCAGCTCTATTCGCTGATTTTTTGTCGTATTCAGCTCTCAAAATCAGTAATTCATTCTCCAACCTTGGGTCACTTCCTGCATACACTTTTTCCTGAAGACTTTTTATTTTATGTTCCAATTTAGCTCTCTCCTCTCGAGTCTTCTTAGATTTTGATCCTGTATAACTAATAATATGTCCCCTAATAAAAGCTTTGAAAGCCTCCCACTTTACACATGCTGATGTTTGTGTAGTATTGATGTCAAAGAACTCGTCTATCTGTTTTTCTATATACTTGACAAATTCCTCATCCTGAAGCCATTTATGCTGAAATTGCCATCTACCTGATTCCTTTGTCAATTTTTTATCTACATATATTAGACAGCAGGGTGCATGATCAGAGATCACGATGTTATCATAAAAGCAGTTTTGAATCTTGGACCTTAATTCTGTGGAAATCAAAAAATAATCAATACGTGAGAATGTCTTGTAGGTACTGGAATAACAAGAATAGGCTTTAACTTGTGGTTTCATTTCTCTCCATATATCTAACAATCTCAATTCTTTCATAAAATGATTAATAGTCATCCTACATCCAATGTGCGTACAATCCAGTCCTGTTGATCTATCCACACCTGGATTCAATGTACAATTAAAATCCCCTGCTATTATATGTTGCCCTGTAAGTGATGATAAGATGAGAAATAAATTAGCAAAGAACTTCTGATCATCTATATTGGGACCATATAAGTTCACAAGATTTATATTTTCTAATAGCAAAGAACCTTGAATGATTACATATCTTCCAAATTTGTCTCCAATTACATTTTTCACTTGAAAAGGAACTGATTTATGTATGAGAGTCATAACTCCCCTGGCTCGGGATGAAAATGAAGAGGTGAATACACTTCCCTGCCATCTACTCCTAATTCTTTTAACATCCTCCTCTATCAGATGAGTTTCTTGTAAAAACACAATTCTTGAACCCATGTCCTTTATTTTATTCATAACTTGTTTAAGTTTTTTTAAATTTTGTAGACCTCTGCAATTCCATGAAGTTAAATTAAGATTAACACTTTGGTCCATGATCAATAGAGAGTTTGGGATTACCTTGCAGTGTAAACATGCTCATACAGAGAAGCAAAAACATGAGTGGTTGAACATTCATCCTACAAACTACACACAAACAAATTTCCCCTTCCCACACTTGTGGCAAACCCCCCAAAATCAAAAGAAAAATTCTGTCTCCCGATATAGCCATCGACCGTTCCACACCCACGGGGAACAGCCTAAGCCACTCCTTCTTCATCCTCCCAATCACCCTAACTCTACTGCTTTTAATGACGTAACATTAACTCTCCTCTGTAGTTTTCCAACTTAACTCCAAAATTTTTAACAACGTTGTACATCATAGTTTTTTTTTTGTTTGTTTTGTTTTTGTTTTGTTTTTTTAATATATAATACAATCTATATTTTGTAAACTTACTATTTACTTCAAGTCAGTCAGATGCCTGTGCAAATGCTTAATTATTCTACCTTATATTTTGTTCATGCTTAGCTCCCACCAGTCTCTTCTTCTTCTTTGATCTTCTTGATGAACTCCTGCGCCTCCTCTGGGGTCTTGAAGATGTGGGTTCTGCCCTCATACGTGGTCAGCAGTCTCGCAGGATAGATTACACCATGACGAATCCCAAGGTTGCGCAGCTCCTTACGTACGGGATCAAACTGCTTCCTCAATTGCTGGATTCCTGTGGCCAAATCTGGGTAGAACCGCACCTGCTGGTCCTGGTGTTTAATCTCTCCTTTTTTAGCTCGTGCAGCGTTGAAGATCTTCATCCTGTCTCTGTTGCTAAGAAACTTCATAATTAAGGTCCTCGGCGGTCCCTTATCTCTCTGTGGGCCAATACGATGTGCTTTTTCCAGAACCACTGCTGATTGCAACTCCTCGCTGCCCAGCACCTCCGGAATCCACTTTTCCAGAAAGGAGCATACGTCCCGACCTTCTGATTCCTCTGGAAGACCCACCAGCCTCAAATTATTCTGTCTCGACCGAGATTCCAAATCCAAAATATTATCTTCCAGAGATTTATTTTTTTTTTCCAAAGTGCGCACCTTTAATTGAAGACGGGTGACGTCATCTTCAGCACTAGCGAGACGGAGCTCCATCTGCGCCGTTCGTTCTACACAGTCACCCAATTCCTTTCTTATTCCTTCCAACGCTGTCATAATCCCATCAAATCTAGAGGAAAAGTCCGCTCTCATTGAACTCATGGCAGCCATCAGCGCATCTGCGCCATTCCCCGCAGATATCGCAGCGTTGCCAGCCTCCTCCGCCATATATGGAGTTTTGTTTACTGCGTCACAGACCTGAAAGTCCGTTAATTTGGACTGTTTCGGCGGCTCGCTTTTTCCTTTTCCTGGTTTTCCAGCCTTAGGCTTCGCCGACATATCTTCGCCCAAATGCTGGGATACGTTCTGTCCCAAATGAGAGAGTTATTTGCCGATATTTTTTTTTTCCAGGAGCAGAGCAGAGCAAGACACGTCCGTCCTACGTGGCAGCCATAACCGGAAGTCCCGCATTTATACATCTTTAGAGGTAAAATCATTACTACATCTGGTCAATGAGCTTTAAAACTGAATCTCCAATGTGGATGGACAACCCCCCCCCCCCCCCCACACACACACATACAATCCCGCTGTAAATGAAAGATGTGTGTGTGTGTGAAGACCGGCATGCAGCAGACAGACAGGTAGGCATGGAAAGAGAGAGGATATTTTCTGTATTTTTTTTTTTTTTCAGAAAAACACACACTCCAATAGCCAGTACAGTGCAACAGAATAAATTATTTATTTTTTCCTCTCCGCTCGGTACTGAATGGTTGGGAACCGTAGGGAGTTTTCAAATTTAGGTGTTGCCAATAAATTCCAAATCTACACTTTTTAACATGCATTCAGTGCAATTTAGCTGTTGTAATGGATATTGTGTTAATGTTTGTATTTGCTGTTGCACAAGAGTTTTTCTGTGTAGCAGAAGTTTCTGCTTAATTTACAAATCACTATAATAGGAAATTTTATACTGTGCTTTTCTTGTATTGTTATATAGAATATCACTGCAGTCAACTGGAAAAAAACACCTGCTTTAAAGTTTGGAATTCTCCCCATAACTTTTAGTGCAAAAAACACTCTAAAAACATCACAACTTTTTAAAAAAGCTCCCGCGAATTCAGGCTTTTTGGCCTGTAACAATCACAAAAACATCCTGCGAAATCCTGGAGGGACTGTTAATAGTAGTAGTAATAATAACAACAACAAACTAGAAAAGCACTCAGAGAGCGCATACCTCCACCAGGGCTCCTTCCGTCCATCATGGATCACCTCCAAAGTGTAATGGGTTCATGTGTAGGCCACGGGCCAGTTCTGGTGAAAATTACGTGAAAGTCTGTCCAGTAGTTTTGGAGGATTCTTGCTAACACACTGTGAGAAGATCAGAGCCTTGGTGGAGGTATGCATTCTCGGATCATCACCGAAATGTAATGGGATCCTCTCTAGCCCAAGGACCACCTCTGGTAAAAAAAAATAAAAAAAATTCATCCAAGTCATCCAGTAGTTTTTGTGTAATCCTGCTGCACAAATACAAACAAGGTCCTTGGTGGAGGTATGCACTCTCAGATCATCACCAAAATTTAATGGCTTCATCCTTGGCGCAAGGGCTACTTGTGGTGAATATTTCATCAAAATCCACACTGTAGTTTTTGCATAATCCTGCTAACAGACAGACAGACAGACAGACAGACAAACCACCCCAATTACATTACCTCCTTGGCGGAGGTAACAAGACTGTCATAACTGTATTGACCATACATTGGGGCTGGGCAATTCGACTTTAAATCAGCATCGTGGCTTATTGAGTCTTTCAGATTTGTTTTTGTTTTTTTCCCCCTCCTCTCTTCTCCCTTACAGTTTACTGACAAGGTTCATAATTGTTAAGCAGTATTACACAACAGTGTGGTATCATATCACTGCGGTGCGTAGTAAGAGTAATAGAACAGGCCTATTGTGATTTCACAAACAAAAAAATAAACATTGTCCAGTGCTGAAGTTTACTGTGTTTTTATACCATGTGGGCCATGTGGCTCCAACGATATCCCCAGCTTGTCTGCCGGTTACGTCTGCATGCACCCCGAAGTCCATCTTAAACTGCACAGTTTGCTTGTTTCTTCTTGGCATCTTCAGATGAAATATATCATCACATACTATGTGAATGGAGATCACATTCCTTTTTGTTCCAAGCCATTTTACTTTTTCTGCAGAGTTTGGTGGTGAAAGTGCACTGCTTCCGGGTTGCGGCGGTACGTGGCCATGCACGTAACGCCGCATATAACTCCGCAGACACATCTTAAAGGGGAAGTACATGAAAATCGCAATATTAATATATAAAATAAATTGCAAAATTTCCTGGCTCCAGATCATGATCTGGATCACTACCAAAATCTACTCATCTGTTCTCAATACCATTACATACCTTCCCTGAAAATTTCATCAAAATCCATTCAAAACTTTTGGAGTAATGTTGCTAACAGACAGACCAACCAACCAATGCTGGCAAAAACATTACCTCCTCCCTTGGTGGAGGTAATAATAAGTAGCAACTTTTAAAGATTGTCTCCTGTATATGCAAGTGATTTTTAAAATGTTTTTGTTTCTCCTTGTTTGTCAACAGAACAAGACAAAGAATACTGAACTAACATTTATAGTGTTTTAAAGGATAACAGATGTTGAAAATTACTACACACAAGTTAATACAAAAAAATGAGAGGCTGTGCAAAGGAATCATCTTCAATGAAAGTACCAATTTAAACAACTGCATTACACTTAAGTATTATTAACATTACACTTATTTTAAGTATACACTTAAAATTTGTCTTCATAACATTGCATATTACTTATAACTTAAAACATTCCATCTTACTTATATGGTAACAATAAATACAGCAGACCATTATATGGATATCCCATTATCACAATGCTACAAGAGCCATCAACAGGACTATATCCAGTACCAATATGGCACCTAAATTTGCCATCAAAATGTTAGTCGTCAGCACTTTAGCCTATTATATCTCTGTGATGGACAAACTCTGGGGGGAAAAAAAACACACAACTGTCACTTTGTTAGGGTCACCTTTTGTCTTAGTTACTCTCTCCAAATGAGCAGTTGTGACTAGGGATGGGCATAATTTACCGATTAACCGATAATTGATCATTAAGAATTTCACCGAGGAAGTTCATTTTCGTCGACAAACCGTTTTTTTTTTTTTTTTAAACAATCCGACGTTATTAGGCCTAGTGCACGGCCGTCCTCAAACAATGCAATGGCAAAATTTGGGCACCAGGGGGCAACATTACACCATCGCCGTACCCTGGCGTGCCTCAGTTGATATATGCGGGCTTCCGTAGGGCAATCGCCAAATCATGAAGCGGTTACGGCGAAGTGTTGCGTGGGACCATTTCAATTTAAAAAATGACCAGGTGTACTGCAATCACTGCAATGCGGCATACAAATATACCTCATCGACAGGGTCCATGGAACACCCTTATCATGCGAAGAAACCGCCAACAGTGGTTGCGCGCTGAGTAATGGCGGTCGTGAAGATTCTTTTTTTTTTTTTCAGAAACTTTATTGAGAAGGTCATGAAGATTCGGTGTACACACGTCGAGGGAAGCTGCAGGAGGCGGCGTAGTGGCTCGACAGGAAGACTATTTCGCACAAAATGGCACAAGAGAACAGCAAAAAGTTCTGCGCGGCTAAACTAAGTAACATGAGCGATAGAGCAATGAATGCGGTCTTTGTTTGTTGGGTGGCCGCTCGGCAGGGACAGAAGCTGGGTAAAACGTCTCGGCCAATCAGCTTGCGGGGTGAAACGTCTCGGCCAATCAGCTTGCGAGATTCCCCAGCCGAGCCAACATGAGAACAGAGAGAGGGCTCTCCGTGCTGATTCCTGATGTTCTAATGTAGTCTACCTGCCTTGTTACGTACCTAAAAATGTTAATGATTAACCGATTATTAATCATTAATTCTCCCGACGATCGGTGAAGAAAATTTCACCGAATGCCCATCCCTAGTTGTGACTTTGCTCTGGATGTGGCATCAGAACCAGAGCTCACTTGAAAGATACCACCCTCCCAGCTTCATCTCCATCCTTTTTGATGATGGCAGGAGGATCCCTGTGAATCTTCAAACCCACATGACAGGGCTATTATGGCTGCTAGCCTGTTGTGGACTTAGCACAACAACTGCGGTTTATATTGATAGTTTCTCTAAATTCCAGTCAACCCACTAAATATCATATCAAACTACCATATAAGGCCACGCTTCTGTAGCTGTGACAGCAGTTTCATTCACAAAAATGTCTTCAAAGTCTAAAGGTGTGTTCACATCAAACGCGAACGGGCAGCGTGACTCCATACAAAGTGAATGGGAAGACACGAGTATGCGCGAATTTGCGTCGTCGCATGTTTGCATCTGCTAGCTAGCTAGCTAGCTGCTAGCTTTGAGATTCTGCTGTCACCATTGCAGAGTAAACTAGTTAGAAAATGAAACTCACTCACCGGGAGACGGGAGGACCGGGAACTCTTCAGCTGAATAGGGATTTTGGAGTTATTTACCCACGGTTTCTGGCCACGGACATCTTAGCAAGCTAGCAACGTAAACACCCATCTGTAAAGTTTTGGAGGCTTGAGACGACATTTTCAGGTGAGCCCCCGGTCGGATAATGTAAACCTAAGCATGACATTATTTTGGGAATTTCCACAGCTGGTTGAACACAGCTGCAGAAGTTTTAAATACAACTTCGCCTGTCTGCATCTCACTATTATGTCTGTTGGCGTGTTTACATTGATTTATAATGTAACATTGTAATTTACATTTAATTTAATTTTAACAGATACTAGAAAGAGAGATCATATCTCTCTGGTTCTGGCCTCCCTTCATTGGCTTCCCATAGAGTTTAGAATTAAGTTTAAAATCCTTCTTCTTACTTACAAAGCTCTAAACAATCAGGCTCCTTTTTATTTAAAAGATCTGATACTACCGTATTATCCTAACAGAGCACTATGCTCCCAAAATGCTGGATTACTTGTAATACCTAGAATCTCCAAAAGTACAATGGGAGGCAGAGCCTTCAGTTATCAAGCTCCTCTCCTGTGGAACCAGCTGCCAATCTGGATTCAGGAGTCAGACTCGATCTCCGTTTTTAAGAATAGGGTTAAAACCTTCCTTTTTGATATAGCCTACAATTAGGGAGGGATCATGTGTTTCTAAACCCTCCCTTAGTTATGCTGCTAATAGGTTTAGTCAGCCGGGGGACCTCCAATAATGCACTGGGCCTCACTCCTTTCTTCACTCTCAATGAAATTTTTTTTTTTGCTGTCATTAACATCTGTTTGTTCTGTCCCATAGACTGAGTCCCCATCGTGCTGTTTGCTCTCTACATGTCTGTTCTTTTCGTCTTCTCTATCCCCTCACCCCCCAGCCAGTCGCAGCAGATGACTGCCCCTCCCTGAGCCTGGTTCTGCTGGAGGTTTCTTCCTGTTAAAAAGGAGTTTTTCCTCTCCACTGTCGCCAAGTGCTTTCTCACAGGGGATCGCCTGATTGCTGGGGTCTTTCTGCAACTGTGGGGGTTCCCCCTACAGCTGAAAGTGCTATGAGATGACTATTGTTGTGAAATGGCGCTATATAAATAAAGTTGAATTGAATTGAAAAAATGTAAAAATTTGCCTGTTCGCGTTTGATGTGAATGCACCTTAAGAAAAAACAACCCTTCTCAAACTGAAGTTTTCCTTCTGAGATCCAAAAAAATGAAAAAAAAAAAATTATATAGCATCTATAGTGGAATCAAAGGACTGGCAAAACTGAAAGAACGCGACAGATTACAGGAGATATTTCAGTGTGTTGCTGCAGATGTTCCTCTTAAGAGACCGATATGAAGACACAGCTGAGTGCAGCGCACTTTGGTCATCTGTCCCAAACTGTCCCACTGTGCTGAGTAGTGTGACACATTTCAACAATTTGGACTGAAAATGACTGCGTAAAAATGGACTTTTGTTGATTTTCACAGTAAAGTGTTAGTTTATATGAAAATACAGCCTACTCTTTTGTCAAAGTCACTTATCAAAATAGACCTTAGAGGTGAAGCCCACACCTCATATGAAAGCAGTAAAAATCAGAATTATGTCCATCTTATCCTTTGTGGTTTGCATTGTGATAATTGAGAAGCCACGTCCAGGTCAGTCAGCCATCACCATCACCTTGTGTGAGACGCATCCCCACTGCACCGTCCTCCAGTGTAACAGAGTCATGGGCTGTCCTGGCAAAGTTTAGGATCTTACATGTTGCATATGATATGATTTGAATGTTAATGGAATGATACTGTTTTAAATATTTTTATTTTAATTATAACTTAAATCAAAGTATAAAAGTTTGTTAAAATAATAGCAAATTACACATAACTCTTACATGTGATCTAGGACACTCATAAATTTTGTTTGCACATGTACTAAATTTCAAGATACTAACAGATTGCTGACTCCCATAAGTTCACATAAATTAATCGTACGTCACATTTACGAACATATCTGTTAGTACTAATGATTCTTTCATGAGGCCCATGTACTGTACAACTGTACAATGACAATAAAAGCCTGTTCTATTCTATTCTATCATACACAAGGAAAACAGTCATAATTTCAAAATCTTTGACTGAATTGACATTGAATCGATTCAGATCAAAATTTGATCAGTACCTTATGAATCGGATGAACTGATTCTGGAAATCATTGATTCCCAGCCCTGCTCATGAGTTGCTGTGAGGAAGCCTGTTAAAATGTGTTGAAAATGGTGTTAAATAATTAAGCAAAGCAACTGTTTACAGTTTGTACACTACTTATAGAATCAATAGAACTATTACTGAATTTTTAGGCCTCCACAATATATTTATGTTGAATGTTACTGATTTTTGCTATGTGTTTTTATTCAGGATGAGGGAATTTTATTTTCTTATGTTATCCCTGTTCTAAGTGAAATTTGAATTTATAAGAAGATTTGCTGTAAGGATTTTCTGGAGTGTAGTGGAATATTTCTGTGATAGAATCAGATTTCTACCCTGAGCTATTGGACGTCACTTGTAAAAAGGAGAAAAACTCTACTTCCTCTGTGGCAGTCTAAAGATAGATTGTGATTGTGTCTGTCTCTGTTAGAAGAGCACTGATCTCACTGAAGCAAACAGTGATAAGCCCTGGAATGTTTGTCTTATAGCTAATAACTCACCACACTATAATGCGTAAACTGACAGATTTTATATGCTGTTAGTGCAGATGCAAATGGGATACTGATGTACCTGAAATTTAACTACTAGGCCCACAATCATGGACAGCTGTGACACAAATCATGTTTGTGGATTTGTTTCTGTTTCCCCACTTATGACTATCATGTTATAAAGACGATGAATTTAGATTTCTCTTAATTGAATTTACCTGTCTGACATTACCTGAAGCAGCTCAAAAGTGCACATCACCCTCTGTAAAACATTTTTTAAAAAATTGTATTCATATCTTTGAATCCACTATCAAATGCTCAAAGTTGCAGTAATGTCCTCACATTTAGTCACGTGAAAGTTTTTTACCCCGCATAGTTCAGATTAAGTGTCTGAGAATGTCTGAGTAGGGCTGTAAGCCAAGTATGAGCTGGATTAACAGATTTCCACAATTGTTGTGGCTTTTCAGCTGTGTGAAAACAAAGTGTTTTTAATGGACAACGCAGTCTGATTAATCGAGGGACTTTGTATCCGTTAGCTACCTATATAGACAATGAACTGGAAAGGGTGTATGCTGAGTAGGAAGGAAAAGCGTGGTATTTGCTCAGGAAAACACAACTTACTGCATACTCAGCCATATTGGCAGGAAAAGGGGGGTCTCCGCAGAGAATTGAGGGAAATGTTTGACGCAGTGGAGAGATTTGTTGTCATACATCAGATGACAGATCAGGATGTGTTAATTTGGCTGCTGTGAGCCAAAAAAAAAGTTTTCTCTTAATTCAGTGTCTGGAGCAGGTAGGGTGTCTTCAAAAGCCATGTGCTGTCATAAATAGGCAGTGTTGGGCAAGTTACTAAAAAATGGTAACTAATTACAGTTACTTCTTTTCAAAAGTAACTCAGTCACTTTACCAATTACTGCATGAGTAAAGTAACTAGTTACTTGGAAAAGTAACTTTCACATTACTTTTAAATGCATACTTAAATCATCTTGCACACATAGCAAGATAATCTAATTAATGGATTATATTACAGACTTATTAACGTCAGGCTGAAAAGAGACTGTTTCAGACAGAGCTTTTAGAACATGTTCAGTCTGCTTTATCCTGCCTTGAGAGCTCTTACTGTGGGGAAAATCAACACAAAATTGCCATTAATTTCCTCATTTTTGAGTGAGAAATAGGGTTTGTGGAGTGAGAGAGAGGGAAAAAGTGAGAATCACTCCAAAAGAGTGAGTTGGCAACACTGCATAAAACTGTTCATGTTTATCTTGCCTTTATGATACGGATTAATCCGATGTGCAGTGATCCAAAGAAAATGTCCATTATCCACAGTCCAAATGTTTGCTGTGACAGAGACATGATCCATCCATCCATCCATCCATCTTCTACCGCTTTTCCGGAGGTCCGGGTCGCGGAGGCAGCAGTTCAAGCAGAGAAGCCCAGACTTCCCTCTCCCCAGCCACCTGCTCCAGCTCTTCAGAGGGGATACCAAGGCGTTCCCAGACTAGCTGGGAGACATAGTCTCTCCACCGAGTCCTGGGTCTGCCCCGGGGTCTCCTCCCAGTGGGACGTGCCTGAAACACCTCAAGTGGGAGGCGTCCAGGAGGCATCCTAATCAGATGCCCATACCACCTCAACTGACTCCTTTCAATGTGGAGGAGCAGCGGTTCTACTCTGAGCCTCTCCCGGATGACTGAGCTCCTCACCCTATCTCTGAGGGTGAGTCCAGCAATCCTACGGAGAAAGCTCATTTCAGCCGCTTGTATCCGCGATCTCGTTCTTTCGGTCATTACCCAAAGCTCGTGACCATAGGTGAGAGTAGGAACGTAGATTGACTGGTAAATCGACAGCTTTGCCTTAGAACTAAGCTCCCTCTTCACCACAACAGACCGGTACAACGTCCGCATCACTGCAGATGCTGCTCCAATCCGTCTGTCGATCTCTCGCTCCATTTTCCCCTCACTCGTGAACAAGACCCCAAGATACTTAAACTCCTCCACTTGGGGCAGGAGCCTGTCCCCAACCCGGAGAGGACAATCCACCTTTTTCCGGCTGAGGACCATGGACTCGGACTTGGAGGTGCTGATTCTCATCCCAGCCGCTTCACACTCAGCAGCAAACCGTCCCATCCTTTTAGTGATGAAAATCCATTTTTGAATAATCTTTATCTAGGTAGCAGGTAAATGTGTTTTCAGTGTTTCCTCTGGCTTAAAGACCTTGGCGCGGTGGCAACATATTTTTCCGGGGGGGGGGGGCAGTAAACATACCGGAATATGTTAATTTGATACTATTTATTTCTTTTTAAAATTTTACACAGTAATGTTGCATATGGAACTTACAATTTGAAGTATTGTACAACCGAGGCTTGAATATTGGGCCAGTTGGGATGGAGGAATCTGATCAGACCTAAATGAAACAGTCATTGTCGCCCACGACAGACTGCTATGATGATGATGATGGGGTCCCACCCAGACATCCCAGACTTTTTAGTGGTGTTTTCCTTCTCTCCTTCCTCTGCCTGAATACTTTCCTCTCCTTGGCTCCTCTCTTCTGTCTCATCTTGCCCTCTCTGAGCTCTGTCTAATTCAGGTTCTCTCTCTGTCTATGGTGGTATACAAACAGGTTAGAAAATATCAAGTGTCATGCTTTGTCCTGTAGGATTTTTTTTGTCATGGTTTACATAAATGACAAAAATATGTGTATTTTTTGTATTTTTATTCTAGTGTTTCTTTTTTCCATTGAAAGAGTAGGGAAGAGAAAGAAACATTCATAATAGTAATGTACTCATGCATGCTTAAATTATATGATCAGGTGGGTATAGTAACCCGAAATTCTACTCACGTAAAAGCAGTGCTTTGAAATTAATAATTAAAAGTAGACAACCAAAAATTTCTACTTGAGTTAAGGGTACAAAGAGCACCCACTTAAAAACTTGAGTAATGACTTCAGTCTTGAAGGTTTGAGGTTTTTCTCAAAAAATTATAACAATTTTCTTATAGTTTTCTACTTTTCTCTGTAAATCTAAAGTTGAAACCATGTTCCTCAAATTTGTAATTTCCTCTTGTAAAATTGACTTTTCTTGTATATTTGAAACTTTATTATAAATTTGTGGATTATTTTATGACTAATTTTTGTCTGTTTTTTTTAAATAAAATTACTGTTTTGGTTTTTTTTTAGATAAATTTGAAACAGACTGTGGTATTTTATTTTTTTTTTACTTTTTCCTTATAACAATTTACATTTTTGACCATAATTTTGCAATTAGAACAGAACAATAATTTAACTCTGATTACAAAGAAAAAATATTAATAAAATTGTATTTAATGAAATAAATTAACTTAAATGACCAAGGATGCCGTTATTTCTGTTATAAAATTTCTTTATATTTATAGGTTTTTTAAGAAATCTCCTCACCACCCAGACAGCAGGAAAACCCTCCCTTATTTTGAAATCAGATGTTGGCATATTGAGTTTGTCTGAAGGCTGCTGACAGATTAAAGTCATTGATTTCGTGAATTTTGGTCATCTTAACCTGCCAGGTACATAATAGGGAACTGTAGCGGACTCTAAAGACATAATTCACCACAATACTGTATGTGTTCATGTACAGAATGATCTGCTTAGGCAGTTTTAGTTGTGCTCTCAGGCTTTCTCATCAGGCACCTCTCTAGGCAGCCTCTGAAGGACCTCAGTTTAGAGTGAAAATAGAGCTAGCGTTTTTAACTGTTGCTTTTTGTCACTGCTGCTGGAGGATAAAAATGGCACGCCTGCTCATGCGAGAAAAGAGAGAAATTGCCAGTCTCTTCATTCCTGCAATTCCTACAGAACATAACTTAATATTGTAGTGGCTGGTGAAATATATCCTCAGCATTTCATCAGTCCCCCTTGCCTTTCCCTTCATATGAAGCCGGCTGCATATGAATTCTAACCACATCTCTTAGCTAAGCGACTCTTCCATTATTGTTCCCGTTTCCAGCGGGTTAAAACCATGATAAACGCCAGTGCTTACATACCTCTTAAGACTTTTTTCCGCGTTTAAAGTACTTTAACAAACTCATGTCTCTATCGGACTGTCGTGCTTAGCGAGACGCTGACTGACTGGAAAACTTGCGTGGGTGGGGCACTTATAAACTCCGCGCGGATGACAGCCATGTGCATTGTTCGTGTGTGTGCTTGTGGAAAGTCATTGCTTCATATATTTTTCTTAATAAATTCATATCACCTTGGTGAGGCGGTAAAATTTCTGGTGCGGCGGCCCACCACCAAGAAATGTTACCAGAGGAAACCCTGGTTTTAACTTCAATGGCTCACAGTCTCAGCTGTCTGATGGACTGTTTATATTACGTCTTCAGTCTGTAACAACGTATCTGACAATCAGTCAGTTAATTCTTGCTGGGTCACAAACTGTCCAGATGCACACCTGTGCTTGAAATCCAGCCGTGGCTGTTGAGAATACAGTAGATCCACTTCACGGTGTTGTTAACATAGCTAGCCGTTTCTTATCACTAGCTTTGTCAGAGGAGCTTGTTGCTGTTTTCAGGCGCTTCTGAAGATTTCAATAAGTCTCATCCGACACTTTAGTTTGCAACCCACCAATATGCTTTTGTCCTTAACCGTGACAAAGGGAAAATAATCTGTCTATTTCCACAAAAACAAAGTAGCTTCATCTTTTCCCAGCAGGAGCAAGCTCCATTTGTGGCTGCTGGCTGCAGCAGTGAAGAAGCTCTTTGCAACAGGTCATACTGACTGATGGCTGTGTCAGCTATGTAGGGTCAGTTTGTATTTATTTGCACAGAAAAAAATCTATCCATATTAATAAAATGAGTAACACATCTGATCAAATTTCAGTAACTGTAACGCGTTTCTGAATTTTTAAACAGTAATTTCAATACACAGCACGTTACTGCAGAAGTAGTGGCGTTACAGTAGCGCGTTACTCCCAGTGCTGTAAATAGGCCACTTGAGGGCAGACCATAGCTAAAAACGAATAAGATGGTGAGGAAGTTGGATCATAGTAAAATATAGCATTCCTTTGGTCTCAGCATTTTCTTTCCTGTAAGCGTAAGCAAATTACACAGTTTAATTGGATTACAAAAAAAAATGAAGTGGTTCTGAATATTATGCACATAATTAACCTGAAATAGTTTATTTATATATTTAGTGAGTATATAACTTAGTTTAACATGTTATAACTTTTTTAAATGCTATAAACAGCCACTATAGTCCATTTGTAAATTGGACCCTTTGAGTGACATGATGTTTATTACACTCATGAACAATCTCAAAGAATTGTAATAATCATGTATAACTTGCTGATTTTTTTTCTGTTCATTTAAGGGTATTGCATTGATGTTTTGGGAATTCTGGTTTTAGTGATATCTTGTGGTAGCAAAATGAATTACAGCTTCATTAAAGCAATTCATTTTTAAGGAGTGCGAGTGAGATTACTGCCAAGGCAGTGACATGTATTAGTAGGGCTGTGTGATGTGACCAAAATTTCATATCACGATATAAGTAATCTTGTTCGGTGATATACAGTATACTGTATCTCGATATACATTTTCTATAAATTTTGTAGTTTATATACTACTCGTGGATTGCACGTAGAACACAAGTATTCCTGTCTGAAGGTATCCCAAATAGGCTTTACAGGCTCAAATGTAGACTGTGTTTGAAAGAGGAATACAAAGAATTGTAACCTATATGTAGGCAATTACAAATGTTAGACTTTGACAAATATGAAAGGGACTGAACGCCACTAGGATTTATTTGATTGTGTGAATATTAATTACAGAATACCTAATTATTGAAAATGAGTTGGACATCCAATATTAGCGACTGTTTTGGATCCCTTATTTGTTTTTCTGATCAGTTATTTGTGTGATCTTCTATCACTGACGTTCATAATAGTGTATCTTGCACTTTGGAGAATGGGAGTTGTTCAGTCACCATTATAATTATTTTAGTTTATATCACTGTTCAGTGAAACCCAGCCACAGGGGGTGCACAAGCCAGTGTACTCTCAAGCCCGGGTAAATGGGGAAGGTTGTGTCATAAAGGGCATCCAATGTAAAACCTTTGCCAAATCAAACCTGCGGATCATGACGAATAGGAGTTGCTACAGGCTCTGGGTGGTAGGGAAGAATTACCAGATGACTGGGAAAGTACAGCAAAAGTATTGAGGGAAACGGGTAGAAAGGTATGTGATGTATCCAGTAGACAGAGGAAGAAAGACAAGGAGACTTGGTGGTGGAATGAGGAGGTACAGGAAAGTATTCAAAGGAAGAGGTTTGCAAAGAAAAAGTGGGCTGGTTAGGGAGATGAAGAAAGTAGACAGGAGTATTTGGAATCTAGGCGCATGGCAAAGAGAGAGGTGGCAAAGGATAAGGCATATAGTGAGTTGTATGAGAGGTTGGACACTAAGGAAGGAGAAAAGGAGTTGTATCGACTGATTAGACAGAGAGATCAAGCTGGAAAGGATGTACAGCAGGTTAGGCTGATTAAGGACAGAAATGGTCATGTACTAACAATGATGACAATGTGTTGAGAAGGTGGAAGGAGTACTTTGAAGAGATGACGAATAAAGAAAATGAGAGAGAGAGAGAGAGAGAGGAGGATGGATAAAGGAAAGAGTGAACAAGGAAGTTACTGAGGATTAACAAGGCTGAAATGAGGGCAGCTTTGAAATGAAAGCAGCCTGTGAACTTCCTTGTGGTAACGTATCGTCACTTCCTGTTTTGCTGTCTGTCTGTGTGGTTTGCTCTCCTCACTCTCCTGAGCTTTTGGGTTAGCCACTAGCGATGGCTACTAGCTCTCCTTCCTCGCCTCCTCTGGTGTGCTCTCTCTGTCAGATGTTTAGCTACACCTCTGCCTCTTTTAGTGATAACGGTAAATGTAATAAATGTTGTCTTTTTGAGGCGCTCGAGGCGAGGTTGTCTGATTTGGAATCCCGGCTCCGCTGCATTGAAACACCGTCTGCGCCAGTTACTCTTGACGGACGCCCCTTAGCTGCAGCGGAGCTAGCTAGCATAGCTGACCCTGTTAGCGGTCCTCCGGCTCTCCTCAGCAGCGAGGAGACTCGGTGGGTGACGGTGAGAAGGAAACCTAGTTGCAAAGCCCCGGTACACCTCCAACCTGTTCACGTTTCTAATCGTTTTTCCCCGCTCAGCGACACACCCGCTGAGGAAAAAACTCTGATCATTGCCGACTCTGTAGTCAGAAACGTGAACCTAGAGACTCCAGCGGCCATAGTCAAATACATTCCTGGGGCCAGAGCAGGCGATATCGAGTCAAATTTGAAAATGCTGGCTGAAAGTAACTGTAAATACTCCACAATTGTTATTCATGCTGGCATTAATGACATCCGTCGCCAGCAGTCGGAAGTCACGAAACTTAATGTAGAATCGGTGTGTGACTTTGCAAAAACGATGTCTGCCACTGTAGTATTCTCTGGGCCCCTCCCCAATCTGACCAGTGATGACATGTTTAGCCGCTCGTCATCCTTGAACTGCTGGCTGTCTGTGTGGTGTCCTGCAAATGACGTGGGCTACATTGACAATTGGAGCTCATTTTGGGGAAAACCTGGTCTTATGAGACGAGACAGCATTCATCCCACTTTGGATGGTGCTTCTCATTTATCTAACAATCTAGCATCTTTTTTATCCAAATTTCCAAAACCTTGACTACTCAGAGTTGGGACCAGGAAGCAGAGTCGCAGTCTTACACGCCTCTCTGCAGCTCCTCTTCATCCGCCACCCCTCAACTTAGCCCCTGTCTTCCCCGTCAGAGAATCGTTGTCTACTCCCTCCAAAGTAAATAAAAATATAATATATAAGCATCCCAAAGTGATTAAGCAAAATATTGGTAAAACTCAAATTAAACATATAGCCTCTAAATTGAATGATGTGGCCTCTGTTCCTCCTCATAATTTAAAAATTAAATGTGGTTTATTAAATATTAGGTCTCTAACTCCCAAGTCTCTGTTAGTCCATGATCTGTTAATTGATCATCAGATTGATTTAATATCCCTTACAGAGACTTGGTTAGGACAAGAGGATTATGTTGGTTTAAATGAATCAACTCCCTCTGGTTATTTAAACTGTCAAAATCCCAGAAGTTCTGGTCGTGGAGGAGGAGTAGCAACAATTTACCATTCCAAATTACTAGTTAATGTAAAGCAAAAAACATGTTATAATTCCTTTGAGGGCCTGGTCCTCAGTATTGGGCACTTTAGCAATTTTAGGTTAAACCCAATTTTATTTGCCATAGTTTATCGTCCCCCATGAACCTACTCAGAATTTTTATCCGAATTTGCTGATTTCTTAGCTGATTTAGTGCTGAAATCTGATAGAATAATTATAGTAGGGGACTTTAATATACATGTGGATGTAGATAGTGACTGCCTTAATGTGGCATTTAATTCAATATTAGACTCGATTGGGTTTTCTCAGAAAGTAGGAAATTCTACTCATTACCTCCACCATACATTGGACCTTGTTCTGACATATGGCATAGAAATAGAAAATCTTGTAGTGTCTCCTCATAACCCTGTACTGTCAGACCATTGTCTGTTAACCTTTGATTTTACTATTTCTGACTATTTGGATCCTAAAGAAAAATATTATTACAGTAGATGCCTCTCAGATGATGCTGTTACCAAATTTATGCAGATTGTTTCCTCTATGCCATGTGTCAACACAACGGAAATAAGCTATAGACAGCTTGCTCCTTCTGTAATTGATAACATGGTGGATAGTGTTACAGCTTCTCTGCATCAGACTCTAGACTTGGTGGCCCCCTTAAAAAAAGAAAAAGTCTAATCAGAGATTTTTAACTCCTTGGTTCAACACAGAAACTTGTAGCTTAAAACAGAAGACTCGTCAATTAGAAAGAAAATGGTGCTCCACTAATTTAGATGAAATCTATTTAGCTTGGAGAAATCATCTTTTAATTTATAAAAAATCTCTTAGAAAAGCTAGAACGAGTTATTATTCTGCATTAATAGAAGAGAACAAGAATAATCCCAGGTTTCTTTTCAGCACTGTAGCCAGGTTGACAAAGAGTCAGGACTCTGTCAATCCTAGCATTCCCTTAGAGCTTACTAGTCAGGACTTTTTGAACTTTTTCAATAATAAAATTTCATCCATCAGAGATAAAATCAATCAGATTCTTCCCACAGTTAACTTAAATACTGTAACTACTACAACTCCTTCAATTGATGTCTGTCTTGATGAGTTTACTCCAATTGACCTTTGTGAGTTAGACAAAATAGTTTCTTCATCCAAACCTTCAACTTGTCTTTTAGACCCTATTCCTACCAGGTTATTTAAAGAAGTCTTCCCACTTATTGGTAGCTTTATTCTTCATATAATCACTTATTCATTAACTTTAGGCCATGTACCGCAGGCTTTTAAAACGGCTGTAATTAAACCCTTACTCAAAAAGCCAACGCTAGATCCAGGAGCTTTAGCTAACTATAGAACCAATCTCTAATCTCCCTTTCATTTCAAAAATCTTAGAAAGAGTTGTTGCTACGCAATTATTTGACCACCTGCAGGGAAATGGTTTACTTGAAGAGTTTCAATCTGGGTTTAGAATCCATCATAGTACTGAAACAGCCTTAGCGAAGGTCACTAACGACCTCCTTATCGCATCTGATAATGGACTGGTTTCTGTACTTGTCCTTTTAGACCTTAGTGCAGCTTTTGATACTATCGATCATAATATTCTACTTGATAGATTAGAACACTATGTTGGACTTAATGGAACTTCGTTGCAGTGGTTTAGATCTTATTTATCTGATAGGTTCCAGTTTGTTCATGTAAATAATGAGTTTTCTTTCAACTCAAAGCTTAGTCATGGAGTTCCACAGGGATCTGTGCTAGGCCCTACTCTTTTTAGTTTATATATGCTTCCGTTAGGCAACATTATTAGAAAGCACTGTATACATTTTCATTGTTATGCAGATGACACACAATTATACCTGTCAATGAAGCCAGATGATAGTAATCAATTAGCCAAATTAGAAGCCTGTCTTAAGGAAATCAAAGCTTGGATGACTTGTAATTTCCTGCTATTAAATTCAGATAAGACTGAAGTCATTCTTGTTGGTCCAAAAAAACCTTAGAAATACCTTTCCAAATCAAACTTTCACTTTGGATGCGGTTACTCTTTCTCTTAATAGCTCTGTGAGGAACCTTGGAATTATTTTTGATCAAGATCAGTCCTTCAATTCACATATTAAATTTGTTTCTAAGACTGCCTTCTATCATTTGCATAATATTGCCAAGATTAGGAGCATCTTGTCTCAGAGTGATGCTGAGAAACTGATCCACGCTTTTGTTAGCTCGAGATTAGATTATTGTAGTTCTTTATTTTCAGGCTGTCCTAAAACATCTTTAAAAAGTCTTCAGCTGATCCAAAATGCTGCAGCAAGAGTTTTAACAGGTACTAGAAAGAGAGATCATATCTCTCCGGTTCTGGCCTCCCTTCATTGGCTTCCCATAGAGTTTAGAATTAAGTTTAAAATCCTTCTTCTTACTTACAAAGCTCTAAACAATCAGGCTCCTTTTTATTTAAAGGATCTGATACTACCGTATTATCCTAACAGAGCACTACGCTCCCAAAATGCAGGATTACTTGTAATATCTAGAATCTCCAAAAGTACAATGGGAGGCAGAGCCTTCAGTTATCAAGCTCCTCTCCTGTGGAACCAGCTGCCAATCTGGATTTGGGAGTCAGACTCGATCTCTGTTTTTAAGAATAGGGCTAAAACCTACCTTTTTGATATAGCCTACAATTAGGGAGGGATCATGTGTTTCTGAACCCTCCCTTAGTTATGCTGCTAATAGGTTTAGTCAGCCGGGGGACCTCCAATAATGCACTGGGCCTCACTCCTTTCTTCACTCTCAATGAAATATTTTTTTTTGCTGGTCATTAACATCTGTTTGTTCTCTCCCATAGATTGAGTCCCCATCGTGCTGTTTGCTCTCTACATATCTGTTCTTTTCATCTTCTCTGTCCCCTCACCCCCCAGCCAGTCGCAGCAGATGACTGCCCCTCCCTGAGCCTGGTTCTGCTGGAGGTTTCTTCCTGTTAGTTAGTTAGTTAGTTAATTCCCTTCACACCATGTTGGTGTATGGGGCGGCGCCTATCTCCGTTTCTCTGACCCTAGGCCACACAGCTACTGTAAGTAGTGAAAGCTACAGCGGGGGGTCAGTCCTCTGGTAGCTCTGTGCGTAACTTTACTTTCCCCGTTCCATTATGCGGAGCACCACGCTAGAAGGCAGAAAGTACCATTTTTATATGGTCTTTGGTATGACCCGGCCGGGATTTGAACCCCTGCCTCCCGGGTGTGGGGCGGATGCTCTACCAACTGAGCCACCACTCCGGTTTTCTTCCTGTTAAAAGGGAGTTTTTCCTCTCCACCGTTGCCAAGTGCTTGCTCACAGGGGATTGCCTGATTGCTGGGGTCTTTCTGCAACTGTGGGGGTTCCCCCTACAGTTGATAGTGCTATGAGATGACTGTTGTTGTGAAATGGCGCTATATAAATAAAGTTGAATTGAATTGAAGAGGATGAAAAATGGAAAAGCGGTTGGTCCAGATGACATACCTATGGAGGTATGAAGATGTTTAGGAGAGATGGCAGTGGACTTTTTAACCAGATTGTTTAACACAATCTTGGAGAGTGAGAGCATGCCCGAGGAGGAATTTTCAAGAACAAAGGTGATGCTCAGAGCTGTAGTAACTACAGAGGCACAAAGTTGATCAGCCACACTATGAAGATATGGGAAAGAGTTGTTGAAGCCAGGTCAAGAGAAGTGACAATCAGTGAGCAGCAGTACGGTTTCATACCAAAAAAGTGTGCTCTAAGAGCAAACATTGCATGGAGAAGTGTAGAGAAAATCAGACGGAGTTGCACTGTGTCTTTGTGGATCTACAGAAAGCATATGATAGGGTGCCAAGAGAGGAAGTGTGGTACTCTATGAGAAAGTCAGGAGTGGCAGAGAAGTATGTGAGGGTGGTGCAGGACATGTATGAGGACAGCGAGATGGTGGTGAAGTGCGCTGTAGGAGTGACGGATGGATTACATCATGGATCAGCTCTGAGTCCCTTCTTGTTTGCCATGGTGATGGACAGGCTGACAGACGAGGTCAGGCAAGAGTCTAAGAGTCTCCGTGAACCATGATGTTTGCAGACGACATTGTGATCTGCAGTGAGAGTAGGGAGTAGGTGGAAGAGAACCCGGAGAGGTGGAGGTATGCTCCGGAGAGAAGAGGAATGAAAGTCAGTAGAAGTAAGACAGAATACACGAGTGTGAATGAGAGGAAGGCAGGTGCAATGGTGAAGATGGAAGGAGTAGCAGTAGTGAAAGTAGATGAGTTTAAATGCCTGGGGTCAACCATCCAAAGCAATGGAAAATGCACAAGAGAGGTGGAGAAGAGAGTGCAGGCAGGGTGGAGTGGGTGGAGACAAGTGTCAGGGGTGATTTCTGACAGAAAGGTAGCAGCAACAATGAAAGGGAATATTTACAAGATGGTAGTGAAACCTGCTATGATATATGGTTTGGAGACAGTGATGCTGACAAAAAGACAGGAGATGGAGCTGGAGGTGGCAGAGTTGAAGATGCTAAGATTTTCTTTGGGAGTGACTAGGAGGGACAAGATTAGAAATGAGTATATCAGTGACATAATGATGGGCTCAAGGAACACACACACAGGCTCGGGAAAGATTTAAGGCTTTATTCAAACAACCAGTGATGTCTGAATGCGTGAGTGGAAGTGTGGATGTGATGTGGGTGAACAGGGTGCGTCGAGAGCAGAACAGCTTGCCGTGCAGCCAGGCAACCCTGAGGGCAGAGCAGAGCAGGGAATTAGCTACAGTCAAACGCCCCGTGGGGAGTAACCACAATATACTGCTTACGTGCAGGTGAGATGGTGACTGGCATTGGCGACGCTGATGCTGCCTGGAGGACAGCGCTGCTGTGCGCTTCCAACATGCTGGAGAGAGGTTTGACAGGAAGAGGCGAGGAGGAGGAAATCCGCCGCCCTGGAGGTCCACCTGTGCACAGGGGAGAAGCTGGAGAGAAGGTAAGAGAAATTGTTCAGCTTACGTGCTTGGAGAATGGTGCGCTGGCCGGAACGAAACGGTCGAGCGCTGGAGGTTTGGGAGCGTAGACGAGCAGACGACTCCAGGCCAAAGCAGAGGGCAGAGGGAGTTATATAGGCGGAGGCTGATGAGGCACAGGTGTGTGCGCTGCTGGCGCTGATGACCGGCGAGAGCAAGTTGTAACAGTACTCCCCCCCCCCCCGAGCAGCGCCTCCCGGCGCTGGCTTACCTGGGTGCGCCCAGTGGAACTCCGTGATGAGACTCTTATCCAGCACCCAGGACAGGGGCACCCAGGATCTGCATTCAGGACCATATCCTTCCCAGTCCACCAGATACTGGAGACCGCGACCACGGCAGCGGGAGTCCAGGATGGCCGTGACCCCCCATGCCGGATCGCCGTCGATCATCCTGGGGGGAGGAGGAGCTCTGGGAGGAGGACAGAGAGGGTCAGACACAACAGGTTTTATATGGGAAATGTGAAACGTTGGACAGAACCGGAGGGAGGGGGAAGAGCCAAATGCACAGCCACCGGATTAATTATCTTGGTTATGGGATAGGGACCGATGAAGCGCTGTGCCAGCTTTCTCCTCTCAGCCTTCAACTTAATATCCCGGGTAGACAACCATACCTGCTGGCCCACCTGATAGTTGGGAGCGGCCCTCCTGTGGCGATTGGCGACCTGGGAATTGCGCTCCGCCGTGCGTAAAAGCGCCTGGCGCGCCTTGGTCCAAATATGCCGGCAGCGCCTCAGATGAGCCTGGATAGAGGGGACCGCCACCTCACCCTCCTCTTCGAGGAACAAGGGCGGGTCATACTCCAGGGACGCCCGGAAGGGAGACATTCCGATGGCCGATGATAGGGTCGAATTGTGGGCGTACTCAACCCAGGGTAGGCAAGTGCTCCAGGAAGAGAGGCTAGAAGAGGTGACGCAGCGCAAAGCTGCCTCCAGCTTCTGGTTTGTGCGCTCACACTGCCCGTTTGATTGAGGGTGGTGGCCGGAAGACCGACTCACCGTGGCCCCCAGTGCGTTGCAGAAGGACTTCCAAACCCCGGAGACAAATTGAGGACCCCGATCCGAGACCACATCTGCCGGGATCCCATGCAACCTGACCACATGTTGGATTAATAAGTCGGCCATCTCTCGTACCGAAGGGAGCCCGGAGAGAGGCACGAAATGGGCCGCCTTGGAGAATCGGTCGATGATGGTCAGGATGGTGTCATAGGAATTAGACTTGGGGAGACCGGTGACGAAGTCCAGAGCCACGTGAGACCAGGGCCTACCAGGGACCGGCAGTGGGTGGAGGAGACCAGCTGGGGGAGAAGTGGAGGTTTTACCCGTTGCGCACTGGGGACAGGCACGGATGTAGTTGGTGACGCCCCTCCTAAGACCAGGCCACCAAAAGGATCGCTGGAGGAGCTCCACCAGCTGGGAGATGCCAAGGTGAAAGGCGAACTTGGCCGTATGAGCCCAGTGAATGACGTCGCCCCGGACTGATGATGGAACGAACAGTCTCCCGACCGGACCGCCACCAGGATCTGGTTCCGCCTCCTGTGCCTTCCAGATCTTGGCCTTAGTCCCCCACGAGATGGCCCCCACGACACAGGAGGTGGGCAGGATGGTGTGGTCCCGATCCTCAGGGTCTTCAGGGGCGAATTGTCTGGACAGCGCATCTGGTTTGCTGTTCTTGGAGCCAGGACGATAGGTGATGGTAAACTTAAAGCGTCCAAAGAAGAGTGACCAATGCGCCTGGCGGGCATTCAGACGCTTGGCCGTCCTCAGGTACTCCAAGTTCTTGTGATCGGTCCAGACCACAAATGGCTGAGCTGCTCCCTCCAACCAATGACGCCACTCCTGAAGTGCGAGCCTCACCGCCAGGAGCTCCCTGTCACCGACATCGTAATTTCGCTCAGCGGGGGAAAGGCACCGGGAGAAGAAGGCGCAGAGACGCACCTGCCCATCCGTCGGTGAACGCTGGGACAGCACTGCCCTCACCCCCGTGTCGGATGCGTCCACCTCGACCAGGCACTGGAGTGTCGGGTCAACCTGGGTGAGGACCCGGGAGGAAGCGAACTCTGTCTTCAGGGTCTCGAAGGCCGATGCTGCATCCTCGGACCACAGGAACGGCACCTTGGAGGAGGTGAGGCAGGTCGGGGGAGAGGCGATGGCGCTGTACTTCGGCACGAAGCGGCGGTAGAAGTTGGTGAACCCGACAAATTGTTGCACCTGTTTCCTGGAGGAAGGGACAGGCCATTCCACCACCGCCTTGAACTTAGCCGGGTTGGGGAGAACCTGGTTGTGAGCGACGACGAACCCCAGGAAGGAGGTTTGGTTGGTGTAGAACTCACATTTTTCTGCTTTAACATACAGCCTGTTCTCCAGAAGATGCTGAAGGACCCGCCTCACATGGGCCTGATGCTCCTCACGGGTCCGGGAGAAGATCAGGATGTCGTCCAGATAAACGAAGATGAAGACCCCCAGGAAGTCCCGAAGAACGTCGATGATGAGGCGTTGGAAGACGGCCGGAGCGTTGGTGAGCCCAAACGGCATGACCAGGTACTCAAAATGGCCGCTGGGCGTCCGGAACCCCGTCTTCCTTTCATCACCCTCCCGGATTCGAACGAGGTGGTACGCACTGCGCAGGTCCAGCTTGGTAAACCAGGAGGCCCCCTGGAGAGACTTGAAGGCCGAGTCCATCAGGGGCAGCGTGTACTTGTCCCTAATTGTGATGTCATTGAGAGCTCAGAAGTCGATACACGGCCGCAGGGTCCCGTCCTTCTTGCCCACGAAGAAGAAACCAGCTCCAACCGGGGATGAGAAGGGCCGGATGATGCCTGCGCTGAGCGATTTCTTAATGTAAGCGTCCATAGCCTTGCGCTCCGGGGCTGACAGGCTGTAGAGGCGGCCAGATGGCAGGGGCGCCCCCGGGCAGAGGTTTATGGCGCAGTCATAGGGCCGGTGGGGGGGAGAGACAGTGCTTTGGATTTACTGAAGACCAGGCCCAGGTCGTGGAACTCCGGAGGCACCAGGGAGAGGTCTGGCAGAGGTGAGTCAGAAGCAGGAAGCGGCACTGACGGGACGCAGGCAGCGGACTGGAGACAGGTGCTCATGCAAAAGGTGCTCCAGGAGAAGACGCTGCCGGACTGCCAGTTGAAGGAGGGGTTGTGAAGGTGCAGCCAGGGATAACCCAGGATGACAGGAGAAGCCAAGGTGGGTAATACAAAGAGGCTGAGATCCTTCCTATGGTTGCCGGAGACGATGACTGGGACCGGTTTAGTCCTGTGAGTGACTCTCTCAAGAGGAGTACGGGCCAGAGTGATCAGGTTAATGGGAGCTGGCAGCGCTTGGCAGGGGATTCCCAAACGGGTTACCAGGCTTTGAGAAATGAAATTCTGTTCTGCCCCCGAGTCCACCAGTGCGTGTGTGACGTGGCCCGTGGGGTTATGACAGAACCTAACCGGGAGGAGGCATTTGGTGAGGGAATTAGAATGGGACGTGTCTGCGAGGCCCCCTACAGCGACTCGCGGACGTCCCCTTTTGGCCAAATCGGACAGTCCTCCACAGAGTGCTGGTCTCCCCCGCAATACATGCAGAGGCCCAACTCTCTGCGGCACTGTTTCTCAGCAGGTGGAAGCTTAGCCCGTCCGATCAGCATTGCCTCGGTGTTGTCGGCGGACCCCGGAGCGGGTAACGCCAGGGGGCGAGACTGAGGGGCGCGGGCGGAAGCTCCACTTGAGTGGCTGGATGCCCTCCGCTCGGTGGCCCGTTCCCTCAGCCTATTATCTAAGTTAATTGCCAAGGATATTAGTTCTGATAACCGGCCCGGTATATCCCGGGAGGCCAGCTCGTCCTGTAAGGACGAATTCAAACTGCGGATGAAGATGCTGCTGAGCGCAGCTTCGCCCCATCCGACTTCCATCGCAAGCAACCGGAAGTCGACAGCGTAGTCGGCGGCCAACCGGCTACCCTGACGAAGATTTAGTAGCCGGATGGTTAGGACGTTATCCTGGTCCGAATGGTCAAAAACCTCCTTAAAATCATGCACAAATTGGGCGTAGGTCAGGTTCGCGTAGCTGGGCCTCGCCATGACGGCATAAGCCCAAGCTAGCGCTCGCCCTTCCAAAAGATTTACCACGCACCCAATTTGGCTATGATCTGAAGGAAAGTCCCCGGGGACGCGCTGAAACACCGACTCACATTGCAGGAGAAACCCGCGTGCCTCACCGAGTTTTCCGCTGAAGCGCGCGGGGGTCGGAATGGGAGTGATTTGGGTTAGCGGCCCCGAGCTAGCTGGGCTAGCCGGGGAAGGGACCGAAGCTGGCCCGCCGACCGGAACCGGAGGGAAGGCCTGTGGAGGATCCAGGCGGTCTAATCGTTGGATAATTTGGGTGAGTTGATTGAAAATCACTTGTTGCTGATGAGCGATAAAATCCACCCGAGCCTCGAGGGTGGAAAGTCGGCATGCGAGCCCGCTGTCTGTTGAGCCACTTTGCTGGAGTCGTACTGACATAATGATGGGCTCAGGGAACATACACACAGGCTCGGGAAAGATTTAAGGCTTTATTCAAACAACCAGTAATGTCTGAATGCGTGAGTGGAAGTGTGGATGTGATGTGGGTGAACAGGGTGCATCGAGAGCAGAACAGCTCGCCGTGCAGCCAGGCAACCCTGAGGGCAGAGCAGGGAATTAGCTACAGTCAAACGCCCCGTGGGGAGTAACCACAATATACTGCTTACGTGCAGGTGAGATGGTGACTGGCGTTGGCGACGCTGATGCTGCCTGGAGGACAGCGCTGCTGCGCGCTCCCGACGTGCTGGAGAGAGGTTTGACAGGGAGAGGCGAGGAGGAGGAAATCCGCCGCCCTGGAGGTCCACCTGTGCACAGGGGAGAAGCTGGAGAGAAGGTAAGAGAAATTGTTCAGCTTACGTGCTTGGAGAATGGTGCGCTGGCCGGAACGAAACGGTCGAGCGCTAGAGGTTTGGGAGCGTAGACGAGCAGACGACTCCAGGCCGAAGCAGAGGGCAGAGGGAGTTATATAGGTGGAGGCTGATGAGGCACAGGTGTGCGCGCCGCTGGCGCTGATGACCGGCGAGAGCAAGTTGTAACAATCAGAGGGACAGCTCACGTTGAGAGGTTTGGAGACAAAGGAAGAGAGGCAAGGCTGAGATGGTCTGGACATGTGCAGAGGAGGGATAGTGGATATATTGGACAAAAGATGTTGAAGATGTAGCTGCCAGGCAGGAAGAAAAGAGGAAGACTACAGAGAGGATTCATGTATGTAGTGAAGGAGGACATGGAGAGGGTTGGTGTTACAGAGGAAGATGCAAGGGACATGGTGAGATGGAGACAGATGATCTGCTGTGGTGACCCCTAAAGGGGGCAGCCGAAAGAAGAAGAGGAAGATCACTGCTCAGTGATGGAGTTCCTGTACAGTAGGTAAAATCATGTTGTAAAGTTGCCCTTTGTCTCTCCAGCTATCAGAGTCATGTACATACTGTAAGCTCTGTCATTTCATGCTACCATAAACATTTATGTGCATTTTTGAAACAAAGGAGCCTCAAGCTCATGAACGGTCTGTAGCGTAATGCTGGAGAAAGTACTGTGTGTGTGTGTGTGTGTGTGTGTGTGTGTGTGTGTGTCTTCTGACCTGCACACATGTAGCTGTATATATGAAGAATACAATGTCTTCGAATTCTGACTTGTAAACATTTGTGCATTTTTGAAACAAATCAACAGAAAAGTAATTTACGATAAGTGGGTATTGGAAATTAAGCAATAAATAAATTATATTATTTGTAGTTCATGAAAATAATGTTTCACATATAGAAATGGGAATTTTTAAAGTTTATGATAAATTCGGCAATCAGATGGAGCAAAGAAATTAAGGAACATAAAATAGCTAAACTGAATATTATGGACTAATTAAACACATTTAACATTTATATGATGTGCAGAATATACATAAATCATACCGATAAGCAACAGTAACAGTTTTTAACAAAGTAGCATAAATCGATTGACTCTGCTGTCAATCAGCGCTACCGTAGCAATTTTTGATAGGGCAGCACAAATCAACAGAACATCGGTCGGGCCGCTGCTTCTCCCAGCGTGTCCAATGTTGGATACACCGGTGTGTCAGACCCAGGGTTCACGCTGGCATGCCTCGTGTTCTCCACGTATGCTGAATTATCCTTTAGACCTACGCAATCACGGCAACTTTATGGTATAATTTTTGTAAGCATTAAATCTTCAGTATTATCCTTTTCTAGTCAAATTTGTCATTTTTCACTTCCTTGTTTTGTTCAGTGAGTGCTGTGGTGACTGACTGGTCGTGATGCCGTGTATTATCCGATCAGCATGGCCGTGATGCCACAGATTATCCAATCAGCATGAAGTCAATCCCAAACCCTGCCCACACTTCCTGAAGCCAGGGCATGAGGAGACAGAGTGATGACAGAGTGATAGCTAAACTTTTATTGATAAAAATTACATATTTTGACTGAACAAGTCCATACTCTGGGATGCACACCCTCGTAACCTCAGCAAAGCACTTATAAAATCTAAGGTCAGTCTTACGACCGGTTTGAGAGATATGTGTGGATCCCAGACACACACAGATAGAGGTCCCGCACATTTATAGATAACCAATTAAAAGGACCAGTGTTTCACCTACCATTACATTGGGGGGGGCACCCCACTGGACCCCCCCGCCCCCCTAGAGTGTCAAGTTCATTTTCTATCTAAATACAAGAAATCTCTGTGTATAAAGGGTAGACCCCACAAGTAATAATCAGAAAATTGGTCCCCATCAAACATGAAAACCAGTGTGTGTGTGTGTGTGTGTGTGCTCCTTTCCTTCTATTTTTTTGTGGACCACCCCTTGACAAACCACCTTTTTTGTGAGGACATTTTTCCTTGTGAGGGCATTTGGCCTGGTCCTCATAAGAAAAAATGCTAAAAATGTTAAGATCCATTCCCCAAAGTGCAAGATATTGTATACTTGTAGCGGTTAGTGTGGGTACAAATATTAATGATTATATATGTGTGGGTGGGAATGAAGATTTTGCTTCATGACCAACACCGATTGTTGGGGCACCAGTCCAGAAAGAATGGACAATTTTATTAATAATTCAATATTTGTATTTGGACGCAATTTTATGAAGAAAATTATAAAAGTTAGTTTATAAAAAAGGAAAATTTGTGTTACTCTAAAAATGGAACAGAGATTAATGAAAACATTGATATTACTTTTCATAAATTTTATAATTCTGGTCGGAGCTTGTGATTAGACCCAGATCTCAACAGGAGAAATTTGGAAACACTCAAATTTGGATTGCCATCAAACCGGAGCACAGCAGAGAGAGAAAATGGGTTGTGCTTACTTTTGCTAGCAGAGTTTGGTGACAGAACATCAGTTGGATCCTAACTGGTCCGTCAGGTGGAACGATGAAAATTATCTGCCTGCAGATAATTTCTTCCACACACCAACTGCGCCTTGAAGCTGCGACCCCAGGAGCTGAATGAGTGGCGTGCGTCATGAACTTGGGTTTGGTGGTTCCAAACCCAGTTCTGACACTGTGTTTATTTTCCATCGACATGCACTACACAAAGAGCAGAGATAAACAAACCTATCATCTGGTCAGTCACTGCAACAGATACTGGAGTCAGTTTGTCTTGGCCTGTCCTTGCCACTGATAATACCTCTATCTGCCAAGAATGTGCTGCTAGTCCAGCAAAAGGTAGCGGTACTCAAATACTTTGAAAGCAGTTTCATGAAATGGTCAGTCAGAAAGCAACTCATACCGGCTCGGACGTCGCCCAGGTTAACAAGGTCAGGAGTTGCTGTCAGTGGAGGGCGAAGGACAGAACTGTGTGAAGGAATCTGATCAGACCTAAATGAAACAGTCATTGTCGCCCCCGACAGACTGCTGTGAAGAAGAAGAAGGCACTTCAAGGAGCACTTTGGGTCCTTCGCTCCCTGACAGCTCGGCCACGCCGCCTCCTCCTGTCAGTGTCACCAGCTGTTCCTCATTATTGGTGTTTCCCTTACGCATGCATACACACACTCACGCCTCCATTCATCTCCATTCACATGCTCAGACACTCACCCATGCACACCTGTTTTTCATTCAGTCCAGCCCACGCACTTCCACACCGGCGGTCTCTTTCCTCATTAGTATTGTCATTACTTTAGCTCGGGATTTGCAGGAAGAGATTGCTGGTTCATGGCACTTTATACAGTCGCTGTACCCTCTGTGTATGTTAGCCTCCACTCCCTACTCGTATTTTCAGCCTGACTGTTTAGTCTTTTCTAACGCTCCCTGACTTTCGTTGGTTACCTGGTATTAGCGGCTGTTCCTGCTTCGTCTGCTCTCTTCGGACAGCACGGACTGCCTCGGACCGCTCCAGCCCGTAAGTTTATGTTTGCCTTTCTCCTTGTGCCGTTCAGCTGTCCTGCGGCACTAAGCATCCTCTCCCTCGGGCTGTTGAGCGTCCGAGAGGCGTCCCTGTTTTCCGGGTGTCCTCCATGACTATAATCTCATCCCTCTGTTTGATATCGTGACTGTTTGCCGGACTAAACTTTAATTGTTGTTCAATAAAGTGCACGCGACTACTTCTATGCGTGGGTTTCAGTTCCTTCTTCCGTGCACTGCGTTGTAGTGCACGGGGAATTGTAACAGCATGGCTGACTTCTCTAATCTGAACTAGTCAGTATGGCCAGAACATGGTTTCAGAAGAATCAAGCAAGTTCCAGAGTTCCTAGGTTGTTCAAGGTCTGATCAGAGTCACAAAACTTGAAGAAAAAGGAGAAAAGTTTATGAAGCCACGAAGTTCTCTATTCGTGCTCCGCATTGTGACAGAGCCCCCCTGTCCAAGGGGTGGAATCCAGACACCCTAAGGTAGCATCAAAAGAAAAAGACCCCCCCCCCCCCCAAACAGGAACAGAATAATAACCCACCCAGGGAAGGCAGTGGGGAAAAACCAGGTTAGGAGAGACAAAACAAAAACACTCGCTCATGACCCACAAAACAGAACAGATCAGGTGGCAACAGAAACTCTAGGACCACCAGGTGAAAAAGCAGTTCAGGTGGCCTACAGAAGTCCCAAATCCACCAGATCACATGGTGGAATAAATCAGGTGGCCTCCCAGAGTTCCTAAGCCACCCTAGCAGAGGGCATAGTCCTTCGGGTGGTCTCCCAGCATCCCCGAGCCAACGGGCCGTGGGGCACAACGTGCCCCCTCCTGGAGGCGGCAGCTGGAACCCGTGCCTCCTACGAACCACACGGACTGCTCTGTGGAACAGATAAAACAGTAGCTGAGGGGAGTAGCCACCTGACGAAAGCTGCTGACCAGCTGCGGCCCCAAACGGTGATGATGGCTGACCAGTGGGAAAACCAGACAGCGAGGGTAGCTGATTGGCGAGAAGACAAGGTGAAGAAGATGACTGATCAGCGGGGAAGCCAGATGAAGAGGATGGCTGACTAGCGAGGAAACCAGGTAAAGAAGACGACTGATTAGCTGGGAAACCAGACGAAGAAGGTGGCTGATCAGCGAGGAAACCAGGCAACGAAGATGGATGACCCTTGGCGAACTCAGGCGAAGGCTGATGACCGTTGGCGACCTCAGGTGAAGGCTGATGACCCTCGGCGACTTCAGGCGAAGACTGATGATCATTGGTGACCTCAGGCAAAGCTTGATGACCATTGGCGACCTCAGGCGAAGGCTGATGACCATCGGTGACCTCAGTGAAGATTGATGACCATCGGTGGAACCAATTGCAGTGGACTGATAACCATTGGTGGAACAAGACAAGGATTCAGAGAGGGAAGAAGAAACAAACACTGGGTCACTATCACCTACAGCAGTGGAGCCCTACGAGGAAAACTCGTAGGGCTCCACTGGCTGCAACTGGTTCTCCCCGCCAAGAGCAAAGCAAGACCTCTCTAATACTGCCATTGTGAAGACAAAAAAGCGAACTTGCCTTAACTTGAGCTTCACCGCCGTCCAGGACTCTGGCGACTCAGGCTGGGGAATCTTGAGTCCATCCGCCTGCGAATCCATCCCCAATATGGCCACCTCAGACGGGGAGGAAGAGAAATGCACCGGATCACTGTTACTGGCAGCATTGGAGCCCGGCAAGGAAAACTCAGGGGCAGTTGGCAGCTGCAACTGGTTCTCCCCACCACGAGCAAGACAAGATCTCTCTAAAACTGGTAATGTAGAGACAGAAAAGAGTACTTACCTTGACTCACGCTCCACCACCATCCAGGACTTCAGCGACTCTGCTGTGGCGGCCTAAGCAGCAGGTATGATGGCGGGTGAAGCTGGCGGAACCCCAGATGTGGCGGCTGATGCTGGTGGAACTCCAGGCATGGCGGCTGATGCTGGCGGAACCCGAGATGAAGCGACAGAAGCTGGCGGAACCCCAGACGTGGCGGCTGATGCTGGTGGAACTCCAGACGTGGAGGCTGAAGCAGGTGGACCTCCAGACGTAGTGGCTGAATCTGGGGTCATCTCACCAAAAGGCGCCAAGCCCTGCAATGCCGAAACCAGGGGACACTCTATTGTCGGCTCAGGCTCCGGGACACAGGGGGCGCCCCTCTCCCATCCAGGATGTGGCTGTGGGACCGGAACAGGACTTTCCGGAACCGCAGGCCCCTCTATCATCTGGCAGCTCCCTCCCAGTACCGGTGGACACCCAGAAAAAATAGATAGGGACACCGGAGAAGCAGGTGAGGATGAGGAAATGGCCGTAGCAGCAGGTGATGAGGGCTCAGCCAAAGTGGAAAACTGCCCCCACCGGGAATAAAGCAAGACAGTTCATTTTTAGGTGTTAGAGAATGAAAAAATACTTGCCGTAATTCCTAGGGCGTAATGATTTTGCTGCAGCAGGTCCAGACGAGGCCCTTCCAGAAACTGTGGAGGTCGTCTGGTGAGGAGGTGGAGACACGGGCTCATGGCGAGGTGGGCGAGACGCCAGAGTCAGGGGACACTTATTCGTCGGCTCAGACCTCGGCACAGATGGTGTTCTGGACCTCAACCCGTGGAGTGACTGTGGGGCTGGTGGGGCGTGGACTGGAGCTGGAGATTGGTGAGGAGGTGATGGTACCGAGGGCAGGGGATGCTTCCTCATCGAAACAGACCTTGGCTTGTTGGTGGGACTCCTCACCATCCCGCAGTTCTCCCACTGCAGATCTACCACCAGGGTAATCCGCTCCATCCCTTCAGCGTGCTCCGCGAGCCGAGGATAACGGTGAGCAGCCGCCTTTGTGAGACCCAGGTACCAAAGAGCAGATTTTGGGGTGGGAGACATGCGAGGAGACGAAATTAGTCCATCAATTTCCGTTAATGTACAGCAAAACTCCCACCCCATGCTCATAGGGTACCAGCGTCCGCCTGCTGAGCTTGTGTTAGCTGACATCTCAGCAAAAATGGACTTAACAAAAATATAAAGGAGGGAAAAAGAAAAAAGGCAAACTTACAGTTCGCTGGGTCCACACTGGCAGCGTCCTTCTGTCATAAATGCCCCTCAGGGCAGGAACGAAGACCCAAATGCTGGAGCTGTGAGTTTGCAGGTGTTTCAATAAACACAAAAATATAACAAGGCAGGAACAAACTTACAAACTTATGCGAAGGCAGGGAGGATACAGGAGAAGCAAATAGCACTACGGCTAAGGCATGCGGAAACGCAGGATAGACCAGGAATACTAGTCAGGATACAAAAGACAAAAATGATTATAAGACGTGAGACTCACGTCTGGAAGCTTAGTGAAGGACGCTGCACTGAATTGCGGTGCAGTGGCCCTTAATTAGGGCAAAAGGAATTAAACCAAATGATAAACAGGTGTGGGTAACAGGAGTGAGGATAATTAGACCAAAATAATGACAGCTGAGATGAACCACGAACTTGCGCTAACAACGGAAGTAAACAAAGCACGCTGTCAAAATAAGAGCACATACCGGAATAAGGAATAATCCATGAAGCAGAAGATACCCAAAGAATGATGACAACCCATCAAGGCAAGGATAAGATAAAAATAGATAGTGATAATAAATATAAACACTTCAAGGAACAAACTAAGGGAGAAGTCGGAGAAGGCTCATAACCAAACACAAGATATCATTAAGGTATAATACAAGATGGCCATAGATACATAATAATAATGACTGAGACTATAATGGCAAAACTAAGATTATGATAATAGGAACTCTAATACACAAACAGAGGCAAATGGCAAACTCATGAACATAACACAAACAAAACCATACTCAATTATAAAATAAAGCCGAGATGAGGAAAATACAGAAAATAATCTAAAATAACTGAAAGCGTGAGCATGGTTCTCTAACCATGCTCGGCATCGTGACATGGATGTCCCATTCGTTTTCAGTAATTAGGTATTCTATATATTTTTTAATATTTCTTTTTCTATATAGCGCCAGAAAACCATGACTCCTTTAAGAGTTTGTTGTTATTGACCTTCACGCTGCCCCCCCCCCCCCAAGGCTGTAAATCTAGGGGAAACACTGAGGACCATCTCTTGTTCTACATCTTAAGTTACGTAGTGAAAAAAATCAGCTGTATAAATTCAACTGTCATTATTTTTATGCACCCTTTTCCTCCTCTTAATTTTGCAATGTCGTTATAAAATTGTTTTTTAATGTGCATTTGAGATGACTTCAACTATTCATTATCACTACTTGACTAATTGAAAATGATTAGAAATCAAGTTACACTAAGAGCCAGTTTGTTCCTCTGACACGTTGTATTTATTATTTTAGTGTGTATGCGGCCACTGTCATGCACTTTTGCAGCTTTAGTAATATTTTTTAGACAGAATTAAGAAACTGCAGTAATTTAAACCAAAGAAACGATGGTCTGATAAACTGTTTCCTATTAGCAACAAGTTAGCATCATCATTTAGCATTTGCTGTTTTATAATTAGAGAGAGATGATGTTAACGTCACTTACCTCCAATTAAAACGAGGTTAGAGGACTATCCTCTCTGACGCAGCACGGTGGGCAAAAGTCCCACATCCCTGGCAAACAGAAGTAGTGGCTATATGACCAAAACATTAGCTTGCAGTGAGCAGCTGTGTTAACCAGCGGAACCCTCACACCTGCACACATCTGGTGCACTGCAGGAGAGAGGGCGGTGACAAGTAAAGACGGGGTATATGTCTTTTAAATCCTGATGTAAACGATAGTTTTATATGAAACGGCACACGTTTTTATCGTGTCACCAATATATATCGCTATATCGCACAGCCCTATGTATTAGTGGAGTTAAAGGTGATAGAGACAACATTCTGACCTCCTGGTCAATAAGTGTCGCACTTACTTTTGTCCCAGCTAGTTGGTAGAGACAGGTGACATCAACCCGGTTATCCTGTTGGCTGTGACCAACTGACATCTTTACTGGCCACTGTAGTCTCATCATCCAAATGATTAGATATAAATATTACGATTGTTTTGTACCTGCAACAATTTTTCAAAATATTTTCCCCAACAGCACACATACAGTACATCTAGCCAACGTTGGCCCAATTTATTCAAATTATGTTGGGGAAACGTCTTATGCGAAGCGCTTGCACATTGGCCAAATGTCTTGGCGGGACCTGGCATTAAATCGCAGTAGACTGTTTGCCGACGTCCTAACACATCGGGAAACGCGCTGGGCGCACACTGGCATTAACTCAGAAATGATTATCAGCCAACATCTAGACAATATCTTAAAGACAACATCTAGCTTGCCAGCAGGTTTTATTTAGGTCGGACATTTTAAACTGCTTTTAAAGGTGTAAAAATTACATGTTGTCCCAAATACCAGTTCGTGATGTCTGAAGGAGGGCACACACTCACGGGAGTGCACAGCAGTGCTGTCAGTGATGAGAAAATGTCCACATCACCTGTCACTATTTTGTCTCTGGGTGAACCGACCAGTGTTCACGGTCCAGCTGGCTGTCCAACGTCGTTTTCCTTTTTGGGCAGGACTGGTAACTTTTAGCCTTCTCCCGTGGAGATGGTCACATTTTCCTTGAAAAGAGCCTAGCCAGGCAGTTGCTGGCCACGGCGCTATTCCGTAGTAATACAGGGCCTCACGATGTCTTTCCCGGTTCTGCCACAGCCCTCTGAGTGGCTCTTAACTTTAAATGAGTAAAAACTAACTTCACTATCTTCCCTTATGTGTTCTCACACAGGTGAGGCACGTTTTCCGTTCGGTGATCTCGTACAACCTTCACTGCCATCAGACAGATTAGCCAAACAAAAGAGCATTTATCACTTTTCTTTTCTTCTTTTAAGGCAGCAATCAAATCCGCCTTGTACAATTATTAATTTAAGTCAGACCTTTGCAATAATCTTACTATCCAATGTAAAAAAAATAAAATGCCCAATGTTAATAAAAAATAGCTACTTTATTTTGTGTGGAAAAATATATATAAAAAGACAAATACAAATATATATAAAAAGACAAAGACAAAGTATGTCCGTAGGTGCAGTAGTGTGTATGAGAGATTCCGGGTCAACTGTTCAGCATCCTGACAGCTTGTGGAAGGAAGCTGTTGATCAGTCTGGTGGTTCTGCCTCTGATGCTCCGGAAAGACAAAGACAAAGACAAATATATATAAAAAGACATTTGTTAACTTCATTAAAAATAACTGGACAGAATAATACTGAAAAGCCCCTATTATGCTTCTTTTCCACATGCTGACATAGCTACCAGATGTTATGTCTGACATGTTTGGTCAGAATACCTCAGGGTTTAATTACTGAAGTACCATTTTACAAACAAAGAAGGAGCTCTCAAAACAGGCTGTTTTGCAGCATATTGCTTTAAAGGGGTCATTGCTTGCACTTGATTCCACATTTTAACAGCTCATATGTCTTAATAGAACGACAAAAGATATTATTGACTGGATTAGTGAGCCACGTGAAAACAGGGTGTTTATTTGGATGACTGAAATCTAAAGAAAATAAGATAAACCAGGCCTGGTCAGGAAACTTGTTAGCTCAATGACAGACAGCTAGGTTGGCCAATAATAGAGCAGTGGGCTGGTATCAAGGATGGCACTGGGCTGGGTTTACTATCCAGTCCCTCCAGGATTTTGCAATGTTGTGATCACACCAATTCACACGAAATCAGCCAATCAGCGCAGTTATTGCATGATCTTGCAACTTTGTCCAATCACCGCAACTTTTCGCAATTTTGGCCAATCCTCATCAACTTCCGCCAATTTCACCAATCAAATTTGTCTAACTAGCCCTGAAACGCTCAGTCTAACCAATCAAATGCATAATTGCACCGCGTTCACTGCCGTGTTTACGGTGAGTGAATTTATAGTTTACAGTGAGTAACGGAACACGTCTGCAAACAGAGTATGTGATTTTTAAAAAAAACCACTCACCTATGAGGTTTTCAACACCGTCCCTTCCTTCATCTCCCCCAGCCTATCCGTTTACGCCTCACCACGTCTCCGTCCTGACCGCGCGTGCAAAGCGCTGGGTTTGTGTTGAAAAACGTGCGCCTGCCCAAAAGCACCCCGTCGTGGGAGTGCGCGTGAGGAGACTACACTACATTACAGCGAGTGTTTGAACATCTTTAGAGGTAAAATCATTACTACAGCTGGTCAATGAGCTTTAAAACTGAATCTCCATTGTGGACGGACAACGCACCCCTCCCCCCCACTGTCCCATTGTAAATGAAAGAAATGAAAGATGTGTGTGTGTAGCCTGGCATGCAGCAGACAGGTAGGTATGTTCTTCAAAAAAACACAGACTCCAATAGCCAATACAGTGCAACAGAATAATTTATTTTTTCCTCTCCGCTCAGTACCGAGTGGTTGGGGACTGTAGGGAGTTTTCAAATGAAGGTGCTGCCAATAATTTCCAAATCAAATCAAATCAAACTTTATTGTCATATTGCTGTACATACATCTGTAGTGCAGGCAAGATGAAATTGTGTTTCTCTCGGCATCCATATAAATAGAAGCAGCATGATTTAAGACACACTCCCACATAGCTCCACCCCCCCCCCCCCATCCATTCACACATCCCTGAGACATACTTTGGGAAAAAAAAAATAACTAACTATAATATACAAATAATATACAAAATGTCCGTAGGTGCAGTAGTGTGTATGAGAGATTCCAGGTCAACTGTTCAGCATCCTGACAGCTTGTGGAAGGAAGCTGTTGATCAGTCTGGTGGTTCTGCCTCTGATGCTCCGGAATCGTTTACCAGATGGAAGAAGTTCAAAGTGTTTATGCAGAGGGTGAGAACGGTCCTTGACAATGTTCAGTGCCCTGCTCCTACAACGGTTCTGAAAAAGTTCTTGGACAGAGGGGAGGGAGACTCCAATTACCTTCTCAGCCCCCTTGACTATCCTCTGCAGGGCTTTTTTGTCTGACATACTGCAGCTGGAGTACCACGTAGCAATGCAGTACATCAGAACACTCTCCACCACACCTCTGTAGAAGGTCCTGAGGATGCAGATGGGGAGAGAGGCCTGTTTGAGTTTCCTCAAGAAGTGCAGTCTCTGCTGAGCCCGCTTCCTGATCTCCAAGGAATTCTTGCTCCAGGTCAGGTCCTGTGAGATCTGCACTCCGAGAAACTTGATGTTCTCTACTCTCTCCACTAAACGGCCGCCGATGCTGAGGGGGACGTGCTCAGGCTGTGACCACCGGAAGTCGATAATCATCTCCTTTGTTTTGTCCACGTTGAGCACCAGATTGTTCTCCCTGCACCAGCCCTCCAGGTCTCTCACTTCTTCCCTGTACATTGATTCCTCATCCCTCTGAATAAGTCCCACCACCATGGTGTCGTCTGCAAACTTAATAATCTGGTTCCCCTCGTGTCTGGATACACAGTCATGTGTTAGAAAGTGTAAACAACAGTGGACTGAGTACACAGCCTTGAGGGGATCCGGTGCTCAGCGTGACAGAGTTGGAGATGTTGTTTCCAACCCGGACAGACTGAGGTCTCTCAGTCAGGAAATCCAGGATCCAGAGACATGTGGCGGTGTTCAGACGGAGAAGGAGTAATTTCTCCATCAGTCTCTGGGGAATAATGGTGTTGAATGCTGAACTGAAATCAATGTACAGGAGTCTGGCGTAGGTGTCTTTCTGGTCCAGGTGGGTGATGACAGAGTGTAGGGTGGTGATTATAGCAGCCTCCGTGGAGCGGTTTGAACGATATGCAAACTGGAGCGGGTTGTGTGATGCAGGGAGGCAGGTTGTAATGTGTGGTTTGACAAGCCGTTCAAAACACTTCATCACAATTGGTGTCAGTGCAACAGGACGATAGTCATTCAAACAGGACACAACTGGTTTCTTTGCCACCGGTACAATGATAGAGGTCTTGAAGCATCTGGTAACGATGGCCTGACTCAGGGAGATGTTATAAATGTCAGTCAGGACATCCGCCAACTCGCTCGCGCAGTCTCGGAGCACACGTCCCGGAATGTTGTCCGGACCTGCAGCTTTGCGTGGGTTGACTCTGGTTAGGGTCCTCCGTGTGTCCACTGTGTTGATGGTAAAAGCTGGTCCGACCGATGGTGGGGGTGGGCCAGCCCTCCCTCTGATTGTCGAGTTTGATGCTTCAAAACGTGCAAAGAAGTCGTTAAGCCTGTCTGGAAGCGAAGCGTCGTCATCATCGACCCCCTGCCTAGACTTATAGCCTGTCAGTGTCCGAACTCTCTGCCACATCTGCTTGGTGTTCCTAGTGTCACAGAGGTGTCCCTGGATTTTCTCCGCATAGACGCGCTTTGCCGCCTTAATTCCCTTTGAGAGCGCAGACCTGGCTGAGCGGAGGGCGATCCTGTCCTTTGCTCTGAAGGCTGCATCTCTGGCTGTAAGCAGCGAGCGCACCTCTGCAGTCATCCAGGGCTTATGATTACCCTGCGTAGTGATGGTCTTCACTGTAGTGACATCCTCTGTGCACTTCGCGATGTAGCTGGTGACTGTATCAGCATACTCCTCCACATCTGTCTTGTCTTCCTGGGAGGCTGCTATTTTGAAGACCTCCCAGTCTGTGTGCAGAAAACAGTCTTTCAGTGCAGAGGTTGCACTCTCTGGCCAAATCCTGATTTGTTTCACTGCTGGCCTGCTGCGCTTCAATAAAGGTTTGTAGGCAGGCAGCAGCATCACGGACATGTGATCAGAACTGCCGAGATGGGGGCGGGGTATCGCCTTATATGCATCTGTGTTTGTGTACACTAAGTCCAACATATTCTCTCCTCTGGTCTTAAACATTGTTTAAACTTGGGGAGCACAGTCTTTAGGCTGGTGTGGTTAAAATCCCCCGCAACCACCACAAAACTGTCAGGGTGTGAAGTTTGGATTTCACTAATCGCATTGTGCAGTACCCCAAGTGCCTTCTTAGCATTAGCTTTAGCATTAGGGCTCGGCGCTATGTAAACACCAGCTACATACACGTTGCTGAATAAATAATGTGGCCGACAATTTACAATAAGGAACTCCGCCAACGGAGAGCAGTGTTTAGACACTAACGTGGCATTGACGCACCAGTTCTTGTTAACATAGATGCATAGCCCACCCCCCCGGCTCTTACCGGAGCTCGCCGTTTCCCTGTCGGCACGGAACATCGCCATATCTTCCAGTTGAATGGCCTCGTCAGGAATGTTGCCGTGGAGCCATGTCTCCGTGAAAACAAACACACAGCAGTCTCTCCACTCTCTCCGGGTTTCTCTCAGCAGACGCAGCTCGTCCACCTTGTTTTTGAGGGAGCGGATGTTAGAGAGAAGAAGCGACGGTACCGCTGGTCTGGAGGGGTTAGCCTTTAGCCTAGCATGGATCCCGGCCCTTTTTCCTTGCTTTTGCTTGCGTTCGCTCCGCTTCCGCTTCCTCCTCTCTCGGGTAGCTTCCAGCGGGGACTCTGCCAGAATTCCATGCTGGCGTAGAATGTCCGAATCACAACCGATCGCCGCGATTCTGGCAGCGTGCAGTACCTTGATGTTTAATAAGGTCTCACAGTTGTAAGTTTTACAGAATGTACGTCTGGGAAGATCACAACACTCAAAACTCTCACACTTGTTGATGCCAAGAGGGGCCGCTGCGTCCGTGCACGCTGCCGCCATCTTAAGTCAATCAAATCTCCATCAAATCGCCATCTCAAATCTCTGCTCTTTAACATGCATTCATTGCAATTTAGCTGTTGTAATGAATATTGTGTTAATGTTTGTATTTGCTGTTGCGCAAGAGTTTTTCTGTATAGCAGAAATTTCTGCTTAATTTACATGTCACTATAATAGGAAATTTTTGACAATCCTTTGCTTTTCTTGTATTGTTATATAGAAAATCACTGCAGTAAACTGGAAAAAAAAGCATCTGCTTTAAAGTTTGGAATTCTTCCCACAACTTTTAGTGCAGAAAACACTCAAATTCAGGCTTTTTGGCCCGCAACAATAATAAAAACATCCCACAACACCCTGGAGGGACTGACTATGGAAGTGACGTCCTGTGGCAAATGCAGAACTATTAATTTAGCTTTTTGGAGTGAAAAATTATATAATAAAGGCTGCATGTTTTTTAAGAGAACATTTTGATATTTTTTTGTTATAATTATGTGACCAGTAGACACTTTTCAGGAGGTTAAAACTTACAAAACCACAATTTTTCAGTCAATGCCCCTATGCCATTGATCCTCTGTTCACACCACTGTCGCTCTTTAGTCATTTCCCTCAACATCTGTTTTGTAGGCAACACCATGTTTGAGATTACCATTAGCTTTAGGTTCAGTTGTCAAACTAAGCTAACATTCTAACACACTAGCTAAATGCTGCAGTTTTAAAACCCAAATAAAGCATCATCAGAGACAGGGTGGGTGGTCATATGACCAGTCCCTGGGGTGTAATAAGCACAGAAATAGTCCTGAATGACTGAATAGCCAAGTCTGCTGCCAATAACTAAGGAGAAGGTGTGTCCAGTCCAGAGTATAATAAACTACAATAAGCTAAAATAATGCCCATGAATGAAGTATATGGTCAAAGGTTGGTAGATGATTTGGCTGGAAAATGGATGTCTACAGGGAATGGACAGAATATGTCTATAGAAAATTTACTTGTTTGAGTTTACAGACCATAAAATATCACGAGAGCACCACACAAGGTTCATCATGTCATACAGTCATGTGAAAAAATTAGGACACCCTGTATAAACCTGTGTTGTTTTTTTACATATTTGGACATTGGATATTTAATATCAATATTAAAAATACTGGGAGATTCACGTAATACAACTAAATTAAAAATGAATTAAAGACATTTCAAATTTTCTGTAAAATGTAATTCTAAACAAATAGTGAGGAATAAATAAGGACACCCCCCATCTTTTTTAGGACAACCCCACATTAATTCCCACTTAAATTGGCTAAAATAAATTTTTAAAAAATGCAAATAAAAATAAAAACAAGGTTAGACATAGATATGTGAACATTTCTTAATGAAGAACTGAATATTTAAAGGGGTGTCCAAATTTTTTCACATGACTGTATATGTCATCTAGAGCCATTATCGATAGTGTAGGACTAGCACACCGACAAAAAGGATTGTAAATTCAATAATCAATACGCTCTAGATCTGTGGTAGAGCTAATAACAATTTAATTGCAATATGCACATATTTAATACATGTACAAATGTGTGAAATGAAAATGTCCAAGCTTGAAAACTGTAGAAGGAGCTAGCTGGACAAACTATGTACCCTCTTTTGAAATTTAATTGAAAAAATGACAAAGTTCTAAAACCTGCAATTTTTACAAAAATAAGCCAAAATCAGGATTCTAATTATATGCACATCTTCAACACATGTACAATCACTGTATGAAATGAAAAAGTCCTAGCTTGAAAACTGTAGGAAGAGTTGGCAGAAGAAACTGGTACGGACCGCCCGCCTGTGTCGTTGCTGGTTCATCTGCAAGATGAAGAAAAACAACAAACAAGCAAAACAATGAGGACAGATTTGTTTTTTTACAAAGTCAAAGTCATATCAGTTTGATGGTTTCTAATAATTGGACTAAGACCATAAGTTTTTAACCCTGACCCAGACATAACACATGCTGTTAAGTGTTTCCATGTAGCTTGAACTGGTAGAGCTACTGTATGTTGGTTGTCACATTATTTTGTTTCTTGTATTCAGTTGTGAGTCTGAGAAGAGATCTGTGAGGAGTTTTGTTTACCCAGGAAAACCTCTTTGATTGACCTAAAATCAAAGTGAGCAAGCAGCAGCAGTGCAGAGGTGTCCGTCCCCTCAGAGAAACTCTAACTGCAATTGGAAAGTCACTTGGATAGTTGTTGCTTTGAGAAGACCTCAGTGATAAATGCCCAATTAACCACAATATACATAAAATGCATCCTAATCTGTGGCAGTTTAGATGATCAATGTATTTTTGATCTCAAACTAAAGAAAAGTGGCAGAAAATATTGTTCATTAATCCAAGCCCATGTACTTTTACTTATCTGTAATGCCCTTATACAGGTGTATCTCAATAAATTAGTCATCAAAAAGTTGATTTATTTTAGTAATTCAATTAAAAATTAAACTGATTTTATATACAATACTCACAAAAAGTTAGGGATATTTGGCTTTCGGATGAAATTTATGGAAAATGTAAAAAGTTCACACTACAGTGATATTATATCATGAAAGTAGGGCATTTAAGTAGAAGGATGTAGTGGTGATTTCCTCATTTTAAACAATTAATTGAAACAAAAGCCAACAACAGTGGTGGGTATACCACAACAAAAAATGTCAATGTCTCAATAATTTGTCATGTTCCCTTGAGCATCAATTACAGCTTGACAGCGATGTCTCATGCTGTTCACAAGGCGACTTACTGTCTGCTGAGGCATGGCATTCCACTTTTCTTGAAGGGTGGCCCTCAGGTCGTTGAGGTTGTGGGGTGCAGGGTTACAAGCCTCTACATGTCGACTCAGCTGATCCAATAGATTTTCTATGGGATTCAGGTCTGGAGAAAGTGCAGGCCACTCCATTTGAGGTGCCCCAGCCTTCAGCAGTCGTTCCCTAATGATGTGACCTCGATGAGCTGGAGCATTGTCGTCCATGAAGATCAAATTAGGCTTGTGTTGTTCATACAGGGAGGGGCACAATTACTGGATGAACGATGTTATTCAGGTAGTATCGGTTTATCACTGTACCATTCACAAGGTGTAGGGCAGTTCTGTATTGATTAGACACACCTGCACAGAGTGTAACACCACCACCACCACCACCAAAGGCTCTTCTGGTGACAACAGTGACTGATGCATAGCGCCTCCTTGACATCTCCAACATCGTTGGTGGCCATCATTTCTGCTCAACATGAATCAACTTTCATCAGAGAACACCACTGAGGCCTACTGGTCCCTTGTCCAGCATAAATGCTCCTTGGCCCATGCAAGATGGTGACGCTTGTGTCTCGTGTGGTCGGGTACCCTTGCAGGTTGTGTAGCACACAGATCATGCTGATGTAAACGGTTTCGAATGGTCTGACATGACACTTGGGTGCCTCTCACCTCTGTTAAATGTGCCTGGAGTTGAGTGGCATTCATTGTCCGGTTTCGCAGGGCACTGTTCACAATGAAGCAGTCATCAGCGTGAGTTGTTGCTAAAGGACGTCCACTTCCATGCCTTTCTGTGACTCTTCCAGTCTCTGTATCTCTGTTGCAACCTGCTGATGACACTCTGTGATACACTAAGCTCAGTGGCGACTTCCCTCTGAGAACATCCTGTTTGAAGCCTCGCGATGGCAAGGTACTGTTGATCGATTGTGAGGTGTTGTCTTGGTCTCATGATGTCAAAATGTGAACAGCATGATGAAGACAACTGTTTAAATACCAATTCTAACTGTACCAGAAAATTTATTATTCGATTCATGGATCAAACACCTGTTGTGAATTTTGCCGTTAAGCAACTTGTTAGAGAACAGCAAGTTATGCAGAAAGTACTGAAACATTGGACAGTTGACCATATGCATTCAAAAGGTTAGAGAAGGTCAAATTAAGTTCACCTGGAAAGGTTATAGTGCATCCTGAAATTTCACCTGAAAGCCGAATATCCCTAACTTTTTGTGAGTAGTGTAGATTAATTACACGGTGATATTTCAAATGTTAATTTCTTTTCATTTTGATGATTATGGCTTATAGCTCATGAAAACCCCAAATTCAGTTTCTTAAAAAAAATTAGAATATTACAAAAAATAATTGAAGAAGCTGTTTTTTGATAGAAATGTTGGCCTACTGAAAAGTATGTCCATGTACATATTTAATACTTGGTCAAGTGAACTTTTGCATGAATTACTGCATCAATGCAGTGTAGTATGGAGGTGATCAGCCTGTGGTACCGCTGAGATGTTATGGAGGCCCAGGTTGCTTTGATAGTGGCTAGGACTGTCGCGATAACCACAATTATATAATACCGCGCTCTGGACAAACCTACCAGAGGATAATGAGCAACTGCAACAACCGTGGTGTTCACTTTTTTGTGTGTGTGGCTATATCTCGTTGTTCACTTATGTGCCCCTATTGATTATTAAATAAAATGTTTAATGTTAAAGGGCCTATATCATGCAAAATTGACTTTTTTGAGCTTTTAAGCATGTTATAATGTTAATTCCTCACCAAAAACACCCCCAAAGTGGTATTTTGCTCCATTCACGCATCTCTGAGTATTCCTCCTCACCCCTGCTCTCTGAGCTGCTGCTCCGCCCTGTCCCTGATAATGACTGGGTCCCCACATTCATATGTATGAACGTGGGTGAGCTGCCCACTCCAGGAAGTGCCTGTGCTGCCAGCACCGCCCCCAGGCTAACGCACACACCCACTTTCTCCTCGCAGCTAACGGAGCGGTGATCGGCAAAACTCTTTCACTTTAGCATTGACGCTGTGAAGAAGTAGTTCTTCTCGCACCTAATCTGCTCAGTGACAACAACTGTTTGCTTTTTTACGTAAGACAATGTCTTCTAAGTGGCGTAAATGTGTCTTTGGCTGTGAGAGATTTAGGAGTTTGTTCAGCCTTCTTTGTTTTCGTGAGCGGAACCCAGCGACACGCTGCAGCAGCCGGCTCAGGGGTTACGTCATGAAATGGGCAGCAGCCATAAGAAGGAGAGGCAGAGCCTCAGAGATCGAGGCATCTTACTTCTGGGCTCGCGAAAATAACTCATATTTCATAAGAAATTCATTCTCCAGTGTACCAAAGGTAATATACTATCACATACATGCATATAGTTTACTCTGAAAGGCTTAAAATAGCATGATATAGGCCCTTTAAGTGTATTTTTATTGCCAACAGCATATTTGCGCCCAGTACTGTGGAAGCTTCCACAGCACTGGGTGCTGGCGGCGGCAGCACTGTGTGGGGGACACTCTCTCCAGACGGACTCCAGCAGGTAGTTAGTGGTGGAAGCATTTGGACGAATTGCTAAATACAGCCATGACAGTGAGCACTGAAAGGGCACAAAGCGGCTTATTTCCTTCTGAGCGGAGTATTTATGATCCTGACAATTGAGCTCTGAAAGCGAAACAACTAGTGCATAGTGCATTGCTTGTTTGAATGTGATTTTTTGGACAGCGGCAAAAATCCCAAAATCACGCAGGGTCCTGTACAGAGGCTGTCCTGTTTAAATAAGCTGAATGTCGCTGCAGGCTCCAGTCCACACACCCTGTAGTTGAAATACTGGAGTTACTGCCACTGCTTTATGAAAATGTTTGTTTTTTTAACAGAATCAGCAGTTCATGCCTGTAGAAAGGCTGGAGCTCTGCGCAATTGTCACACATGCACATAAAGTTGAGCGCAGAGCTGCAGCGAGTTTCTCACAGCTTCCATCATTTGCCACATAAGTTATGAACCCTGTTTAAATTACGAGACCACAGGGTCCTAAAGACCTCTGCAAAAATACCTCATATTGCAGTGTTGAGCTATCGTCACTACAGGAGAAATTCCTCCACCATGACAGCCCTAAAAGTGGCCTTTAGCTCGTCTGCATTGTTGGCTCTGGTGTCTCTCGTCTTCCTCTTGACAATACTCCATAGATTCTCTGTGGGGTTTAGGTCAGGAAAGTTTTGCTGGCCAGTCAAGCTCAGTGGACCAACACCAGCAAATGACATGGCTCCCCAAATCACCACTGACTGTAGAAACTTCACACTGGACCTCAAGCAACTTGAATTCTGTTCTGACGAGCTTTATGGAGATGCTGGTTTCATTTTTCAGCAGGACTTGGAACCTGCCCACACTGCCAAAAGTACCAAAACCTGGTTTAATGACCATGGTATCACTGTGCTTGACTAGCCAACAAACTCTCCTGACCTAAACCCCATAGAGAATCTATGCAGTACTGTCAAGAGGAAGATGAGCAACACCAGACCCAACAATGCAGACGAGCTGAAGGCTGCTATCAAAGCAACCTGGGCCTCCATAACACCTCAGCAGTGCCACAGGCTGATCACCTCCATGACACGCTGCACTGATGCAGTAACTCAGGCAAAAGGAGTCCCAACCAAGCAGAGTGTGTACATAGATATACTTTTCCATAGGCCATCATTTCTGTTTAAAAAAAAAATAAAATAAATAAAAATCATTTTTTTAATTAATTTTATGTAATATTCAGATTTTTTAAGAAAATGAATTTGGAGTTTTCATGAGCTGTAAGCCATAATCATGAAATTAAAAGAAATTAACACTTGAAATAAATCATTCTGTGTGTAAGGAATCTATACGAGTTTCATTTTTGAACTGAATTACTGAGATGAATCAACTTTGATAACATTCTAATTTATTACGCTGCACCTGTATACAGTATATCCCCTGACATGTGAGAGCATAATGACGATCGACTAAAATGTGGTTATTTACACAAAGTGTTTTGCTGAATAGTCATGAGTAGGCCTGTAACAATAACAGCTAAAACAATTAATCATTCAATAAGAAAAAATGACTAAGATAAGTTTTCTGGCCACGATAAGTCGCAGTTTACGTGTGTGTTAACCTTTTTTACATAATCCACCAACACTAAAGCACCAGCGCTGCTTCTGTCCGCACACTCCCCGTGCGAGGCGGGGCTCATGCTCACCAAGTGGGGATAACCAGAATGGTTGAAGCAGAGAGCTGGGGTCCGCTCACAATATGAAGTTTGTCCCTACTGAGAAAAAAAAAATATCAGCCATCAAAATTTGTTATTGTTACAGGTCTAGACATGAGTACAAGTAAAAAACAAACTTTGGATCTTTCCAAGCCCCAGAAAAAATCTGGTTATATAAAGGCTTAAGTGTAATTTTAACAAGAGCACTCTGAGGTGAGTGCAATATCCCCTGCCTCTGTTTTCTTCGGAGATCACAATACTTACTGACAGAGAGTAGTTTTCAACTTTTCACTATAATTACTGTGGCAGAGCCAAATTATGATAAGCCCATCATCCATGAATATACAGCAAAGTTGTAGGGCAGGATCCCGAGGTGAATCCGTGTTGCAAGTTTGGGGATCCTAGAGAGCTTTACATGTTCTATAGTCAAAAATCGTAGGGAGTGTCAAGTGTCAGTGTCAAGGAGTACAATGCTCTCAGTTTTTTCTGCTGTTTTTTCTGCTTCGTCACGAGCGTGGAAGTCTGTTAGTTTGGATTGTTTTGTCGAATTACTTTTTCCTCCGCCTGATTTCCCAGCTTTGGTCTTTACCATATCCGCGCCTAAACGCTGGGATAGGTTTTTGTTCCAATTAAGAGAGTTTTAGCCTACTTTTTATTTTTAGGAGCAGAGCAGTGTGAAACACGTCTTCCTACGTGGCCGCCATAACCGGAAGTCAATATTACATTTTTTTTCCAATAACCAATATTTTGAAAATAATTTTTACTGATTGCTGATACTAATACTGATATATGCACCCTACCTATTTACATCTCTGGCCTATTTTATTGATGTTTTATGCTACTTCAGAAACTTTTTAGCATGAATATTTTAAACCTTTGCTGCATGTAACGATTGTTTCAATGTGGACCAAAGATCTTTTTTTTGTTCAAAGATGTGAGACGAGGAAGACACAAACTGTCAGTACAGACTGCTGAATATTACTTAACTTATTGTACATTATTTGCACATAACGGTACTCTTAACTTTCTACACTGACCTATCTGCATATATTTGCTTAAATTGTACATACTGTCAATTACTGTATATACTGCACTGCTGTCCTTTGCACTTCTGATTGGATGCTAAACTGTGTTTCGTTACCTTGTATTCATACATGTGTAATGACAATAAAGTTTAATCTAATCTAATATTATCCTGAAAACAACTAAATGAAGAGTACTGTTATCTTTGTGCTTGTCGCCAAGATAAGGAGTGAGTTAGTTTCCGCTGAGCAGCTCATCTCAGATCTTCAGTGTCAAACCACCCTCAACTCACAAATATCCTCACTAGAAGGCCTCAAGACGACAATCAATTCACGGTCCACCTGTCTCCTGGCTGTTCTAGCTTAGCTTTGGTGGTTAAAGGCAAGGAAGGTGTCATAATCTGGACATTTGGTCCATGCTTTATTTTTTTGAACTATTGGCACAATTCTGTTATCATTAGTAGTTTGTGTATCCTTAGTTTCTTATTTCAGCTATTGTTTTCTAGTCTCTCCCATCATCCTCCCATTCCTCCAGCGACTCATGTGTGTTTTCATTTGATCCTAATTAGTTACCCAGCTGTCCTGTATTAGTTAATTTTTGTGTCCCTATATATACCCACTGTTTTTATTTCTCCCCGTGGCATCATTGCAGAGCATTCTCTTCGGTTCTTCATCATCATATTTTCATTGTAAGTGTTTAATCTTTGGTATGGCCCGGGAGGGGCTTGAACCCATGTCCTTCCAGCTGTGGGGCGAATGCTCTATCACTAGGCCACCAACTGGTAATTTTTTTCATATGCTAATATCCAGATACCAGCAAATGTGTTGTTGTATTAAGTCAGTTTATTACACACTTTAGTGCTGTCAAGATAATAGATTTTTACTGTATATATTATCAAAGTAACAACAATATCATGATAGCTATAGAAAATGCAAAAAATAGAAATAATCCTATCAGTCAAACTGATCTTTAACTTTGGTTAGTGTATGTCTTTTGGTAAACACTGCATGCATACATGTACAAAAGTGTATAAAACATCTACTCATAATGCATTTTAAAGGTAGACAAATAACTGATAAACAAAGCAACTACACTGTAGTTGCTTTGTTTTAAGATTTGTTGCCACATCTTAATATCTGCCATCGGTATAATAGAAATCACTTGAAGGAAACAGAGTTTGTGTTTGAGACCACAGCCTGACAGCTAACCACTCAGATATACTTTGATGCAGTCCATTTTCCATTGACCACACCTTTACATATTGTTTGTGTTTCCACCTTTCAAATCTTCTGTGTGATAGATTGTTTTGAATTAAGATGAGCACGCCCTGTTTGTCATGTTTCAGGTTGGAGTGAAACACTGTCTGAATGTTCCCTGAGATGCTGAGCGCTCTTTCAGAAGTGACACTGGTGCCAGAAATATACTTGTTTGATGCTAACAAATAAGCAGGAAATACTGGTTGGCATGTCCAAAATCATGATGATTTTGGCGCAAGTAGGTTAATTTTGTCTTCTTTTAATTATTTACCTTTTGTTCTTATTAAAGACAAAAATAGAAAGGAGATGTTTTTTACCTTCTTTACATGTTTCGACTGTTCACTGCAGCCTTCGTCAGAAGTGTCAGCTGATTGCTGCCAGGTGTCCTTTTATCAACTGACTTTCGTAGGCGGGGCCAGCCCAGCAGACCTGTCAGATCCACCGAATTGGCCCCGCTTTCCGCCGTCCAATGGTCTCTGGAGAATGTGGTCCCAGGTGTGGGAAAGCATAAAGGCCCCCTCATTCCGGTTCATGCTATCTTTTCCCCGCTTCCTGATTTCTATGGCCTCCTTGATCCAGTGTTTATGTCTGTTGCTCTCCGATCCAATAATTTTTGCGTTGTCTCAGTCCATGATGTGATTATTTCTTTTGCAGTGAGCTGATATTGCTGATTTTAATGTTTCTTGTTCTGCCTTTTCTTTTTGTGATCTTGTGAGTCGTCCTTGTGTTTCCTTCTCACATTCCTTCTGGTGTTCTTTTTTCCTTGAGGTGAATGATCTTCCGGTTTCTCCAATGTAGGTTCTGTTGCATGATCTACATGATATTTCATATAGTACATTGCATTTTTTGTCTTGTTCTATTTTGTCCTTGGGGTGTACTAATAACTGTCTTAATTTTTTGTGTAGTTTTACTGCTGTTTATTTTGTATTTTTTCATGATCCTTTAAATTGGTTCTGTTATTCCTCGGATGTATTTTTTTTTTTTTTGTTACTTATTTGTACCCGTAGGTAGACTTGGTTTGCAGTCTGGTGACAAGCCACCGGCTGCTGGTCGCTGCGTGCGCGAGCGCCCTAAACCTACATGTTTTTGGATGTATGGTATAGTTATGGTGTCCTTGTTTTTGATTTCGGCTTTTGTTCTCTGTCTTGTTTCCTGTTTGTTTTCTTTGTTTTTGACTTGCTGTTTCCCTTTGTTTATGGCCCATACTGGATATTGGCAGCGTATGAGTGCATGTTTTATGTGGTTTTCCTCCTTCTGTCTGTCTTCTTGGTCTGTGATGATGGTGGCCCGTTTATATAGCGTCCTGACAACTGATAGTTTGTGTGCAGTGGGGTGTTCTAATTTTGCTTTAATAACTAAACAAAACCTTCAGGTAACTGTAACATATCCCGTTTTCACTGTAGCAAACAACCTACTCTCTCTACCATGACAAATTTCGCAGGATGTTGAAGATGAACAGGTTGCAGAGACTAGTAACTGACTGCTGCCTGTAATGTTAACTGCTTGTCACTTTCTCACAAGCACACACACTCCTACACTGGCCAGTTAACTTTTTAGGAGTGTGTAGAGTTTGTCTCTTACCATGCACACCTCTTAGTAGAAATACTGCCTTCCTTCACCCCCCTTCCTTGTGCTAAGCCGCTCCCTCTCCAAAGTGCCCATCTGTGAGGAACATCAGCTGTTGCAAAGTGGCAATGGCAAAGCCCCTTACAGACGAGACCTGTTATTGGTCAAAGAAAATATCAGTGATGTGAAATATGGCTATCACAATCTCTGCAATTATGCAATTGCACAGATTACTAGAATTAGAAATTGCTACTGGATGATAATTTATTTATTTTCAAATCTAAACTTGTTATTCCTGCTGAAGCTTTAAATTTGATTAAGTCTTTGTGCTTGAGGTTTACACGTTAATGAGTGGAAAATGAGAGACGCTTGAACATTAGTGAACTAAGTGCACTAAAATGGTGACTATATTAAAAAAAAAATGCAAGAATAATCTTCCTCCTGTGATGTTTTCTGATGAAGCTGTGAACTTTTTGAAGTACCCTCCTAATGTACCGCCAGCTATAAGGGAGAGAGAAAAGGGCCCAAGGGGAAAGTATAGTAGAGTAAATAAATCTTAGGATGACTATAAACTGTACAAAAAGATGGACATAACCATATAGTCTAACCCCTTGCACTCTGGTCAATTTCCCTAAAAACACCAAAAAATAACGTACCCAAAGTAAATCAAAAGCTGTTCTTCAACCCTTTGCAGCATCTTCATGGGGTTGGTCTCATTTAAAAGAAAACACTTTGAATTTTTTGGCAAAACAGTCATAATCTCTCTAAGTGCTCCGGCCACTGAGTAACAGTCATCTAAACATACTGAACTTGAAGAAAATAAATTTGGCCTGGGTGTTTTTTTGGATACAAATGCTTGCAAATAACACACAGCTGTCAGATCCGGGCTGGAAAATGCAACAGAAATGTAGAACCAAGTGTTATCCAACTGAGGTCAAAATTTTGTAACAATACCACAAAAAATGAATATATTACACAGCTTTATTCTCAGGTAGTTCCCAGGCGTTTTTGAACTGTGCCAAATTGTGCCAAATCGCACAGTTTGGAAAAACATCTGTAACTTTTGAATGATTCAATATAGAAGCTTGATCTTGGGCTCTAATGAAAGGTGAAGAGCTGTGTGTGTGTGGGGGGGGTGTTGTTTATTCATGAATGAATGAATGAATGAATGAACAAACAAGCCCCCACACACAAAGAAGCATGCCACGTAAAAAATGTGTGGCTTTTTTTTACAAGAAAAAATAACCTACAGTGTACTAAAAATTATACTAAAATATCTGTAATGTAGAAGATAACAACTCCCACCCCCACCCCCCCCCCCCGCTACAGAGGATGGACATCGCCCATCGCTACATGACGGAAAGCGGGGACAGTGCGCCACGGTGTAATACGCACAGTTGGACTAAAATATCTGCAATCTGCTACAGAAGAGTAGCGGGGGGGGTGGGGGTGGCGTTCACGGTCCGGACACAGCGCACGGACTGGACACGGTCCGTGCGCCGTCCGGACCAAACCAGAGCAGTCCGGGTCCGTCATGCTGCGATAACGCACAGTTGTAATTTACTGATCGGTCAAAAGTCATTCTGATTACAATTTTCAGGGATAAAGAATAATTTAGAATCAGAATAGCTTTATTGCCAAGCATGTTTACAGTGTAAACAAACGAGGAATTTGACTTGACATTGGGCGCGCTCGATAAGCGCCTCCAATGACGCGGCAGCCATGAAGGCGCCTGTCATCAGTGGAGGGTAAAGAGGGGAATGGGGGAGGGAATGACACAATGGGCAGAGAGAAAAAACTTAGTTAATCAAAATAAAGCTCGTATGAGCAAAATTGTGATTACATAGAAAAAAACCCTCTAAGCACAATTAGCAGACCAATACAGATCACACAATACAAAGGAGCAAGAGAGAGACCATTGTGTGTAGTCAGCATGTAATCAGTAGTGCAGTGTTGATGTATCAGTTGCTGGTGCACAACAAAGGGGCGCCTCCTGGCAACGGATGGGTGTTATGTTCATGTATTCAAAACACAGATAAGCATGTCCCAGAGTCTGTCTCTCTTCGTGCATGCCAGATGGCAAAGTTCTGTATTAGACACATGATAACGCTGTCCTTGAAGAGTCCGGTTTGCTGAACAACAGCAAATGTTGTTAATTGTTTAGGTTAAAGAGAAGCCAAAACACCTTCCTGCAAAATCTCTGCACTTGGAGGAATGAGTTCCCAAGGACGCCGAATCAAGGCCTGATGAGCACAGTCACTTGGAGCATAGTAATTTCCACTCTCTTACGATTCTGTGCATCACAGTTAATTCAATTCACAGGCTTAAAATCGCTGGTCGAATTGTTGAAGGAGCTTCGCCGGGATCCGCATTTTGACCAGCTCTTCCAACTTTTATAATTTCCGATACACTAGGAAACTCCGGAGCCAAACAGTAGAAATCCTGTGATCATATCCAAACAGATAGATATCTTCTGCATCTTCAATCGAATCACACAGACACATGAGTTCCAATTAACCCATGAGTCACACATTTGGGCTCCCCCGGGCCCGATTTTCTGTTGAAAAGGTGGTGTCAATTGCATTTAAAGCCCAAAATTCCATTTTTTCCATTTTTCCATTTGGATTGAGATCCGCAAGAAGGAGTGAGACACAGACACAGACGAAGCAAGCTGGGATCAGTCAGGGAGGCGGGAGGAGGAGAGGAGTGAAAATGCGACTGCTCTCTCTGAAAGCCGGAAGAAGAAGCTTATAACACTTACCTGTCCACAACAGCAGTGTCGCTGGCGAACTTCTCTTCCTCATTGTCAGACGAACATGACGCTGATCCGCTTGTTACGGACTCGTGGTTCTGGTCACGCGACCCGGTCAAACCATAATTCCATTATTGCGGTTTTGCGCTTCCATGATTGCGGTTTTGGCGAATGATTTTTCAAAACAAATAAGAACAGTAGTAAGAAAAAAAGACTGGCAAACGCCTGTGTGTCACCCAGCCTTACACAAAACGGATTTTAGGCAAGGGACGCATGCTTTCGAACTTCTGTGCTTCAACTGGCTGGCTGTATTTGCAGCCGTTGGTAGGCGGGTCCTTCTTGCTAGGTTTTCAGTCATTGGTTCTTCAAGGTTTCAGAAACCCAATTCAAGGCTCTTATTAGTCGAATGAGAGGTCAATCACATCTAAACCAATCAAAGCACTCCTTTGGCTTTCTGTTCGCGGCTGTGTCTGTAGTGGAAGAATGGAAATGCAGGTTTTTTTTCCAGTGCGCACTAGTAGGACGCACAGTGAGGGCACCCTCATGCGCTCTAGGATGCAGAGACGTGTCCGCCCACGGTACACCGGAGTGCAAGAGGCTAAAAAGTGAAAGATCTATTAGGGGTGGAACCACTGGAGACCCCACAATAGGATATTATCACGATCTTGCGATATGCTGAGTATTGTAATGTCATATATTGTGATTTTCCATTCCAGTCTTTGTCTTGTTCATTTCACAATTTCCATGCTGATTCTTTCTCGGAGTGTGTATAGTTTTGCCTTGTAATAAGGGTTCAGCTGCTTATTGACTGTGCTAATTCACATCCGCTGTTGATGGAAGTTCAGTAATCTATGAAAGCGTGTAACAACTGATCAACGTGTGCCTCGTCATCATACCCCCAGATAATGGACCAATGAAAATTTAGCAGACTGAGATTTTTCTCATTGGGTAAAACTTAGTTGACTGTGAGGTGGCAGCCCTACTCCCTGCTATACCTACAGTTAACTGTTCCTACAGTAAGTACCTCAGTGAATATAATATAGAATAGACTTATTGTCATTCCACACACATGTACAGCAAATTGGATACTTTGTATTGCACACCTTATTCTTTGCACACATACCCAGTAATCCTCTGGAGCAGGTTTGGTGGGATACACAACTCACGGCATCTTGCCAGCTGCCAGTTAGCTTAATAAATGTGCTGAGGGAGTCCTGGATGAAGCCACAATTATGTTATCAATACATAGGTATTACCAGTGGCTGATCGAGATGGTAAATCCAACCTTGAGGGAGTCCTGGATGAAGCCATAATTATGTTATCAATACATAGGCATTACCAGACGTCAAGGATTCCCTTTCAGGGAGAAGGAGAGGACCCAGTCACTCGACGAATCTGGTAAACCATACTTTATTATAAACAGAAAGTAAATGTTGCACAAGGGCAGAAATAAAATGCAATAACGAACCCAAACAACGTGGGAAAAAACAGCAACAAATAATCCAGACAGTGTGGTACACATAACGGTGAAAATAACATACGTCGCAGCAAAGAACATAGACTGAAAGAGCACATTTATAGACAGGGAAGTAATTACAGCGATAAAGCACAGGTGAGGAAAGCAATCAAAACCAATGGCTGAACAAATGAGGGAAACAGCTGATCGGATGGGTGGGGCTGATGACACAGAAGGGATACACAGTAAACATGATAAATAAGAGAGAAGGGGACATAAAGCATGGACACGGGCTGCAGACCTGTTTAGAACCACTACAGTACCCCCCCCCCCCAAGGGTTGGATCCAAGATGACCCTAGGGTAACACCCATAAGAAAAAAACAAAACAAAAACCCTCACAGGGTGGGTGGTGGGGGAAAAGGCCAGGCAGGCCGAAACAAACTGTGACACCTCCGCCTTCCAGCAAAGTCCAAAACAGGTCAGATGGTCTTCCCGAGTCCCAGGGCCACCCGACCGGAAGGCAAGGCAGGTCAGGGGGCCTACCCATGTCCATGGGTCCCCAAACTGAAGCACATGATGGTTCTGGGGGCCGTCCAAAGGCCACTGGGAGGGCGAACACGGGGCGTCAGGCGGCCTACCATAACCCAAGGGCCACCAAACAGGAGAAAACACATGCGCTTCATGCTCAAAAAATAACACACCATCCCTTTGAACAAAAATAACCCAGAAACCTTCAGCTTTGGGGAAAACAAAGCAGGATTTCCTTGCCCAACAGAAAACAACATGGAGGGCTCAAACTCAGGAGTAGACAAGGAACTTTTACCGTCAGGAACTGGCAACACAGAATCTTTACACTCAAGCACAGAAAAAATGCATACAGAAATTACAGGCACATTGAACATGGGTGCAGAAATCTCTGGCTCGGAACACACAAATGCAGAAATTTCTGGTGCAGGACATTCAAACGCATTTTGGAGACACGGATATAGAATTACTGATCACAGGGAACACTGGTGCAGGAATTTCTGGTTTAAAACACATAAATGCAGAACTTTCTGATGCCGGACATTCTAATGCAGAAATCTCTGATCTTGGAGACACAGATATGACATTACTGAGCTCAGGGGACATAGATGCAGAATTGTTGCGCTCAGAGGACATAGATACAGAATCTTTCAGTCACAACCAGATGACAAGGGCGCACCGAGGTCTGGAACAAACAACGAGTGCACACCGAATTCAGAGATGGTGGTTGGAGGTCTCCTGACCACTTATACGTCAGATGGAGGTCTCCTGACCTCTTGCACGTCGGGTGGAAGATGCAGCTTGGATGATTGCGGAGCATTGTCCACCTGTGACTCCTTCCCTGACGCAGCCACCTCTAATGGGGAAGAAAGACTGGGGGTGAGTGAGGTGTCACCACAATCACCAGGAGCTAGGCAAGACCTAACTAATATTGATGTTGGAAAAGTACTTGCCTGAGCTCCTGGTCCACTCTTGCAGGGGTGACCACCTCTGGACGAGCCACAGGAACCGCAGCATGCACCTCGGGCAGAACCGGAACAGGAACAGCTGGAGCTGTGGCGTGTGCTTCAGGGACAGCAGGAGCTGTTGTGTGCACCTTGGGGATGGCTGAAGCTGTTACTGGAGATGGGTGGCGCTGTGGAGCAGGCACTGGAGCTGGGCGGCACCTTGGAGCAGGTGCGGGGGCTGAGGGGCACCGTGGAGCAGGCACTGGGGCTGAGAGGCGCCGTGGAGCAGGCACTGGAGCTGCTGTAGATGCAGATGAAGAAGTGGGCACGGGCCCCCGTGCAGCAGTTGTGGAAGCCGGCACTGCAGCTGCCGTGGGAACTGGCATAACAACAGTCCTGGGGGCCGGCTTAACTGAACTCCGCGGGGCTGTAGTGGGTGGATAGATTTATTTCAGCTTTTGACACTCACCTTGTTGCAGGATGTGAGAATGTAAATTCTATGGTGGATTGCTTTAACCAACAGTGCCAATTGGTACTTGATAAAGTGGCTCCTATTAAATATAGCTATACTTCTCCTAAGAAACCATGCCCTTGGTTAAATGAAGAGATCTGTATTCTTAGGAGAAGTTGTTGGAGGGTGGAACGTTTGTGGAAGGCTACCAAGCTTGAGGTGCACAGACTCCACCTCAAAGACCCCATAACCTCACCAAATGATATGATGAAGGATGCGAGGACAAACTACTTTGCTCAGCTTATATCCTTAATTAAGGGAAATCCCAAGTTTTTGTTTGACACCATTAACTCCATTGTTTCACCTGATTTAGCCATGGTTCCTGCTTATTCTAATGCTGAATGTAATGACTTTGCAAATTTTATGGTGAATAAGGTGAATAATATTAGAGCAAGCACTACACCAGCTGCTGAGGACCTTGGCTTGAATCAGGCACCTTCTAACACGTGCTCCTTATTCACTCCAGTCACGCTACTGGATGTAAACAGTCTTCTGACCTCTATGAAGCCCTCTTCAAGCCCCTTAGATATCCTCCCAATGTCATTGCTTTTCAAAATATTTGGCAGCGCGGTGGTAGAGTGGTTAGCACTGCGGCAGCACAGCAACTCACCCTTGGCTGGGGGATCCTGGGTTCGATCCCAGCCCCCGACCAACAGTGATCTGTGTGGAGTTTGCATGTTCTCCCCGTGTCTACATGGGTTTACTCTGGGATTTCTCCAGTTTCCTCCCACATGCCAAAAACATGCAAGTTAGGTTAATTGGCATCAAACTGGGGATTCTAAATTGTCCTTAGGTATTCAGGTTCAGGTTACTTTATTTGTACCCATAGGTAGATTTGTTTTGCAGTCTGGTGATATCCATATATACAAGCCACAAATTACATTCAACATAGACACAAACACAGGCACATATGAAGTTGACTATAAACATTATAAAAATACTCAAGGCTCCGTCAATCAGGGTATAAAAAGACAAAGAGATGGGAGAAAAACCAGAGGTAAGAGAGAAGGGTCATATTAAAAGTTAAAAACTAGTCAAAGAGGTTAAAAACTCAAAGGTCTAAAACCCAATAAAATATTTAGAACCCAAGTGACATCCTACAAAAATAAGTAAATATAAAATGGAGTTAATATATAAGTACCTAAATTATGTGCAATATATTTTTACAGCTTGTTCAACTCTTTGACAGCAGCAGGGACAAAGCTGTTTTTGTAGCGCTGGGTTCTACTTTTTGGGACAGCAAACCTCCGTCTTGAGGGAAGAAGCTGAAAGTGGCAGTGCAAAGGGTGGGAGTCATCATTTAAAATGGAGGTAGCCATCCTCTGTACTTGTCTGGTGTCCAGGGATGTCAGGCTCCGCTGTGGCTCACCAAGCAAATGACTGGACCATCTAACTGACACAGTGCTTTCCGGCAAGACCACAGGAGGAGGAGTCTGCTTCTACATCAACTGCAGCTGGTGCTCTGATGTAACGGTAATTTCCAAACACTGTTCTCCCGCCCTGGAATTTCTTGTTATCAACTGCAAGCCTTTTTATTCCCCGCGGGAGTTTGCTTCTTTTATACTGATCGCTGTGTACGCCCCTCCCGACGCGGACACGCGCGAAGCTCAGCGCGTGCTCGCGGATCACATTCAACACACAGAGCGGAGTTTCCCAGACTCGCTGATTATTGTGGCTGGCGACTTTAATCAGTGCAATCTGAGCCACGATCTCCCCCGCTACAAACAGTTTATTAAATGCCCCACCAGAGGATTAAACACACTGGATCACTGTTACACCACAGTGAAAGACGCATATCGCGCTGTTCCTCGCGCTGCGCTGGGATTATCTGATCACGTGATGGTTCACCTCATTCCCACATACAGACAGAGATTGAAGCTCACTAAACCTGTCATGAGCACTACGAAGATACGGACCAGTGAAGCTGAGGAGAAGCTGGAAACGTGCATGGAAATATCTGACTGGGGCATGTTTAAAGGAGCCACGCATGATCTGGATGAGTACACGGACACTGTGAACTCATATATCCACTTTTGTGAAGAGATCATTCTTCCATCACGCACCAGGGTGAGTTACTCTAATGACAAACCCTGGTTCACAGCTAAGCTCAGACAGATCAGGAAGGAGAAGGAAGCAGCGCTGAAAAGTGGAGACAGGGACTGCTACAGGGAGGTTAAATACCGGTTTAACAGAGAGCTGAAGAGGGCTAAATCTGTGTATTCAGAGAGACTCCAGCAGCAGTTCACTGCTAATGATTCGGCTTCCGTGTGGAGAGGACTGAGGCAAATCACCAACTATCGGCCTCAGGCTCCTAAAGGTCAGGATGACAAAGCCCTTTGTCAAAGACTGTCCCAACACTATGCCCGTTTTGACACCTCGTCATCTGTGTCCAACTCCCCCCCTCCCTCCAGCTCCACAGCCTCCACAATCCCTACTTCATTAAAGGCACCCCCCCTCCTCCCCCCCTGCCCTTATCATCAGTGAGCAGGACGTGCTCAAACAGTTCTCCAGACTGAACCCGCACAAGGCCCCCGGCCCGGACGGCGTGTCTCCCTCCACCCTGAGACACTGTGCGAAACAGCTGGCTCCTGTCTTCACAGACATTTTTAACACCTCCCTTAAGTTATGCCACGTGCCGTCCTGCCTCAAATCCTCCACCATCATCCCTGTCCCCAAGAAGCCACGGATCACTGGACTTAATGACTACAGACCTGTAGCGCTCACCTCTGTAGTCATGAAGTCCTTTGAGCGCCTGGTCCTGCCCCACCTCAAGTCCATCACCACCCCTCTCCTGGACCCGCTGCAGTTTGCCTACCGAGCCAACAGGTCTGTAGACGACGCAGTCAATCTGGCCCTCCACTCCATCCTGCAGCACCTGGACTCCCCGGGAACCTACGCCAGGATCCTGTTTGTGGACTTCAGCTCCGCATTCAACACCATCCGCCCCGCTCTGCTCCGGGACAAGCTGTCCCTGCTCAACGTGCCTGACTCCCTCTGCAGGTGGATCACCGACTTCCTGACGGACCGGAGGCAGCATGTGCGGCTGGGAAAGACTGTCTCAGACTCTACTAGCATCAGCACCGGATCACCCCAGGGCTGTGTACTTTCCCCCCTACTCTTCTCCCTTTACACCAACTCCTGCACCTCCAGCCACCAGTCTGTCAAGTTGATCAAGATTGCGGACGACACCACCCTCATCGGGCTCGTCTCCAACGGCGACGAGTCCGCCTACAGGAGAGAGGTGGCCCACCTGGCGTCCTGGTGCAACAATAACAACCTGCAGCTGAACGCTCTGAAGACAGTGGAGATGATTGTAGACTTCAGGAAAGTCACTACCCCTCTGCCCCCCCTCACCCTCTCAGGCTCTCCCATCACCACTGCTGATTCCTTCCGCTTCCTAGGCACTACCATCACCAGGGACCTCAAATGGGAGCCGACCATCAGCTCACTCATCAAAAAAGCCCAGCAGAGGATGTTCTTCCTGCGGCAGCTGAGGAAGCTCAAGCTACCCACCAAGATGTTAGTGCAGTTCTACACAGCCATCATCGAGTCCATCCTCACCACCTCCATAACCGTGTGGTACGCAGGAGCCACTGCCAGGGACAGACTAAGGCTGCAGCGCGTCGTGCGCACTGCTGAGAAGGTGATCGGCTGCAAGCTCCCATCTCTCCAGGATCTGTACATCTCCAGGACCCGGAGGCGTGCTGGCCGGATCATAGCCGATCCCTCACACCCTGGTCACGTACTGTTTGCCCCCCTCCCCTCTGGTAGAAGACTTCGGTCCATCCAGACTAAAACCTCCCGTCACATGAACAGCTTCTTCCCCTCTGCCATCAGACTGCTGAACACTAAGTGACTTATTGACTCTCGTGCACTATGTACAGCAGCTCAACCAGACTCATGTCAATCATCACTGTTTTCTTCCTGCATTACCGACTGCACTATATAGTTCTCCACAGTATCTGCTGCTTGCTAATATATTTTAACTGCTGACCAGTATCACTTACTCTTATTCTACACTTTATTGCATGTATAGTTTATTTCTTTTATCTTATCATGTTTAATGTTGCAGCATCGCACCGAGACAAATTCCTAGTTTGTGTACTACATGAACAATGGCAATAAACCTGATTCTGATTCTGATTCTGATTCTAACTACCTGATCCAAGGATTTCCTCTGTTTCAGTTTTATCTGACCAAACCATGACACTAAAGAAAAGGATAAAACAGATTCAATAAAAGCCTGATAAAACATTGTCATTATGGTTCGGTCAACTTGGAAGCGTGCAAGTTTTCTCAAGCAATGCAAATGTTGCTGACCCTTTTTACACACCCTTTCACAGTTCTCTTCAAACTTTAAATTACTATCAATAATCGTCCCAAGATATTTGTAGGATTGTACACATTCGGTGGTCTGGCCTTTTAGTACGGTGACTTTGTGCCTGGGATTATTCCTCCTAAAGTCAATAATCATGTCTTTAGTTTTTGTCGTATTCAGCTGCAGGTAGGAACCCTCACACCAGTGAACAAAATCATCAACTACTGGGCCGTGGCCACTCTCACCATCCTGGAGGAGACTGACAATAACTGAATCATCAGCATACTTTATAATGTGTCTGTTGTCATGTCTGCTCTGACACATGTTTGTGTACAGGATGAAAAGTAGTGGTGACAACACACACCCCTGAGGAGACCCCAGAAGAGCACTTTAGGTCCGACAATGTACCATTGACCCTTACTCTCTGCATCCTGTTGGTTAAGAAATCCAGAATCCAACCCACCAGATTATTGCTCAAATCAAATTGCTGCAGGAGCCTTTCAACTAAGATACGAGGTTGGATTGTATTGAAGGCGGAGGAAAAGTCCACAAATAAAAGTCTGGCGTGTGCCCCATTAAAATCCAGATGTTTAAAAAGCATGTTAAACAGAGTGACAGTGGCATCCTCCACTCCTCTGTGAGGCCTGTAGGCAAACTGCAGAGGATCCAATGCATGCTCAGTCTGCTTTAGGACCTCACATCTGACCAATTTTTCAAAAATTTTCATTAAAATTGAAGTCAAAGCAACTGGTCTAAAGTCGTTTACCGTTTTAGGACAGCTGGATTTTGGAACGGGAACAACCACGGCTTCTTTCCAGATCTTAGGCACATGTTGTGTCTGTAAGGACTTATTGAAAATGTAATGAAATATAGGACTCAGTTCATGTGCACAGGACTTTACCAAGCGCCCACATATATTATCAGGGCCCTGACTTTTGTTCACTTTTACAGCGCAGAACTCCCTTTTAACATCCTGCACCTCAATATTAAAATGCTGATTGTCTTTGAGTTTCTGTTTCAAATCTTGGGTTTCAGTGCTAAAATCAAAGGAGTCAAAACGACCATAAAAACAATTAAGAGCATTAGCCAGCTCTGTGTCAGAATTAAAACCATCTAAAAACACACGATTACTGCGTTCTGTGCTCTGAAGGCCTGCAATAGTTTTCATACTGGCCCAGGCTGAACCAAGTTTCTTTGCTGCCATCTTGCTTTCCAACTCTGATTTATAATTCTGTTTTGCTCTTAAAATTTCGGCCTTCAGCTCCTTTGTGGCAACCTGTAGCTCAGAAACAGACCCCTGTTTAAAGGCAAGTGCTTTCCTCTGTAAGCAGGATTTAACTGATTTTGTAACCCATGGTTTGTTGTTGGGATATATTTTGACACGTTTACGTGGAACAATCTTATTTTTACAGAAAGCCATGTATGAGCATGTGACGTCCACCAAAGAGTCCAAATCATCCCCGCAGGCCAGTGTGAACATCTCCCAGTCTGTACAGTCAAAGCATTCCTGGAGGCTGTGCACTGAATCTTCTGTCCACACATCAATGTCTCTCGTCTCCACCTTGCCTCTTCTGAGAGCAGTTTTATATGTGGGCAGCAAATGTACACAGTTGTGATCTGAGGATCCTAAGGGAGGAAGGGGGAGTGATTTATAGGCCCTCTCAATGGATCCATAGCACAGGTCCAATGTCTTTTTTCGCCTGGTTGGGCAGGAGACATACTGATAAAAGTTTTTAAGTGTCTTCTTTAAAGAAACATGGTTGAAATCCCCAAGAATGAAGTTTGGCGCCTCTGGAGAAATGGATTGCAGCTGCTGGATCACATCAAAGATTGTGCTGCAGGCGGAGTCAGCGTCTGCCCTCGGATGAATGTACACAATTCTGATGAAAAGTTGGGGGAACTCGCGAGGCAAATAAAAGAGGTGTAGTGACACAGACAGCAGCTCCACATCGGGTGTACAGATGCGCTCTCTGACCGTGACAGATGTGCAGTACTGCTTATTAATGTATAAACATACGCCGCCCCCCTGACATTTCCCTGTTACCTCTTCCTGCTGATCCGAGCGCAGCGGGGCTCCAAAGCCATCAATCCACAGGTCTGCGTCTCGGTCATGCGCAGTAAGCCAAGATTCGGTGAAAGCCATGACACAGCAGTTCTTAAAGTCCTTCTGGTAGCGTACATTCCCTTGAATTTCATCCATCTTGTTTCTCAGAGACTGTACGTTCCCAAAAATCATCGAAGGAAGAGGAATGTTGCCAAACTGACGTCTCCTCAGGCGCAATTTCACACCTCCACGTCTTCCTCGCTTCCTTCTGCCGTCTCTCTTTTCACCGCTGTGTCCGTCTCTCAAAATAAAGTCCGGCAGTTGTGGCTTAGGCTCAATCACAGCCGCTGCATCAACCGTGTTTAAATGCAGCAACATGTCCCTGGAATAATGTATTCTGCCCACCATGGTGCCGAACGCATTTACCTCATAGACAAAGAGCCGGAGGAAAATTAGCAGCAATGCAAGAGAGGGGAGGAAGTCTATGTTGTAGGAACCAGGGAGCGCTTCGCCATACAGTCCACAAACACTCCAGGGCAGAAACAACACAGAGGATTTCGTAAAAACATATAAAAGTACATAAAAACACACACACAGACGACGTATTTTTTCACCAGCTGCTGGTCGCTGCGTGCGCATGTGCCCAGTGAGGTATGACTGTGAGAGTGAATGGTTGTCTGTCTCTCTGTGTTGGCCCTGCAATGGACTGGTGATCTGTCCAGGGTGTACCCTGCTTCTCGCCCAAAGATGCTGGGATAGGCTCCAGCCCCCCCGCGACCCGAAAAGGATTAAGCGGAAGAAGATGGATGGATGGGCCTTTTATTGTCGAAATTATAAATTAGTCACTTTTATCAGGCACTGTTCCCAGTTCTTTTAAACAAGCAGTGGTCGAACCCAAATTAAAGAAACAAAAGTTAGACCCTACAGAACTGAACAATCCATCATCCATCCATCCATCCATCTTCTACCGCTTTTCCGGAGGTCCGGGTCGCGGAGGCAGCAGTTCAAGCAGAGAAGCCCAGACTTCCCTCTCCCCAGCCACCTGCTCCAGCTCTTCGGAGAGGATACCAAGGCGTTCCCAGACCAGCTTGGAGACATAGTCTCTCCACCGAGTCCTGGGTCTGCCCCGGGGTCTCCTCCCAGTGGGACGTGCCCAAAACACCTCAAGCGGAGGCGTCCAAGAGGCATCCTAATCAGATGCCCATACCACCTCAACTGACTCCTTTCAATGTGGAGGAGCAGCGGTTCTACTCTGAGCCTCTCTCGGATGACTGAGCTCCTCACCCTATCTCTGAGGGTGAGTTCAGCAATGCTACGGAGAAAGTTCATTTCAGCCGCTTGTATCCGCAATCTCGTTCTTTTGGTCATTACCCAAAGCTCGTGACCATAGGTGAGAGTAGGAACGTAGATTGACTGGTAAATCGACAGCTTTGCCTTAGAACTAAGCTCTCTCTTCACCACAACAGACCAGTACAACGTCCGCATCACTGCAGATGCTGCTCCGATCCGTCTGTCAATCTCTCACTCCATTTTCCCCTCACTCGTGAATAAGACCCCAAGATACTTAAACTCCTCCACTTGGGGCAGGAGCCTGTCCCCAACCCAGAGAGGACAATCCACCTTTTTCCGGCTGAGGACCATGGACTCGGACTTGGAGGTGCTGATTCTCATCCCAGCTGCTTCACACTTAGCAGCAAACCGTCCCAGCAAGAGCTGTAGGTCATTGCTGGATGAAGCCAACAGGACAACATCATCTGCAAACAACAGAGATGAGATCCTGTGGACACCAAGCATGACACCCTCCATTCCCTGGCTGCGCCTAGAAATCCTGTCCATAAAAATTATGAACAGGATCGGTGACAAAGGGCAGCCCTGGCGGAGTCCAACTTTCACTGGGAATGAGTCCGACTGAGTGTTGGCAATACGAGCCAAACTCTCACAACGGTCGTACAGAGACCGAATAGCTCGTAACAACAAGCCCGATACCCCATACTCCCGAAGCACCCCCCACAAAAACCACGAGGGATGCGGTCGAATGCCTTCTCCAAGTCCACAAAACACATGTAAACTGGTTGGGCAAACTCCCACAAACCCTCGAATTCTCGAGTGGGTAAAGAGCTGGTCCGATGTGCCACGGCCAGGACGAAAACCACATTGCTCCTCCTGAATCCGAGGTTCGACCAACAGCCGGACTCTCCTCTCCAGTACCTTGGCATAGACCTTCCCAGGGAGGCTGAGGAGTGTGATCCCTCTAAAGTTGGTTCAGTTCAGTTCCCCAATTTCAAAGCTTCCCTTCTTATCCAAAATGCTTGAGAAAGTAGTAGCCGAGCAATTAACTACATTCATAGAGAGAAATAAAATCTTAGACACCTTCCAGTCTGGCTTCCGCGAAATGCACTCCACTGAGACGGCGCTAATTAAAGTCTCCAGTGACATAAGATAAGCCTTTATTAGTCCCACAATGGGGAAATTCCAGGATTGCAACAGCACAGGGATAGCAACACTCAGAGCAACAATCAGAAGACAGGAAAAAACAAGAGCAGCGAATATACATATGTACATATAAATATATAAACACACAGTGCGGAGCATTGTAGCTAGATGGAATAAATATATAAATATATAAACACAGTGCAGAGCATTGTAGTTAGATGGAATAAATATATAAACACACACAGTGCGGAGCATTGCAGCTAGATGGAATGAACAGCATAACCGTCTACTTAGTTATCCTACATGGTATGATTATGTACCCGTACATATTGTCACCCTCCGTAGCGACCGGTATTTTCCTAGTTGTATACCGGAGGGGACCATTGTGCAAGTCTATTGCGTCTTTTGCATTCAGTACTATTAGGTTGTCACGTTTTTTTGCTATCTCTGCGAGCAGCCCTGCTTAGGTTATACAGTCTGACAGCCGTAGGTAGGAAGGACTGTATAACCTAAGCAGGGCTGCTCGCAGAGATAGCAAAAAAAAAAAAAAAAAAAGACAAAAAACATCATGATTGTGCTGCCCTCACAGCACGTTTCTCTGTGCTGCTAGACAGCCAGCGAACCTTTGAAGAAAACTTCGCACACAAGGCTTGCTTTTCTTGTCTTTATAAAGTTTTCTTGCATGCGTGTGTAGCATGGCGCGGTAACTGAAACATACAGAACAATGCAATTACTATCTACATATTAACACGCGGTATGCTAACACAAAGAGCTAATACACGTAAATAACTAACAGAAACATCATCGCTTAACAAAACTCATTCACGTAATACTTTAGAACATCAGCGATCTCTATCAAGTGCTTGTACATAAAAATACTCACAAAGACAAAAATTTCCCAAAACTCAAACGAAGAAGAACAACACAGCGTACTCAATGAACTTTTTAACTTCGTTTCTGTGTGGCTAGCTGACTGTAGCCGAGGAAAAAACACATCAAAGATCATCTATATACGGAAGAGCACACACTCTGCAGTAACAAAAAACAATCCTTTAAGGAAAAGATGTCTCACTTCGATAACTTTTTAAACACAGGTTTTGACAATTTTATCACTCATTTTATCTTATTTATTCCTTTTAACCAATTTATTAACTTTATAAATTTATCAATGTCTTTTACCCAAAGACATGACACTCCCCGCTTGATATAATCACATTATATTATCACAAATACCAAACACAATAAAACATTTCCAGTGTTACATGACATCAAAAATACAGTATCACTCAGTCTTTGAAAGTAAGACTATGACCTCTGAGATGGGTCTTAGGAATACTTTTGCAGTCCCTTCTTTTACCTTTTCGAATGTCTCTTTGTATGCTTCCTGCTGGACTGAGTGAATGATAACGTTCCCGGCTTGAGTGAGTTCTTTCATGTTTGTACATTCTTTGAGACTTGTCCATCCTTTCTGTCCACTGGACTTTTGTTTGAAAGATGCAGTAACATGAATAAGTTTGGCTACTGCCCTGCATAGTGTCTGACATAATGCACGGCTCAGGAGACACACACGCAGGCTCAGGATAGATTTAACAGCTTTATTAACAACAAGGGTGTGTGTGGCTGCGTGTCTGTGGAATAAGAATGTATTGGTGGTGGCGTCTGCGTCAGGCACGGGGGCAGGAAGCCGTACAGCCGGACAACCCTATGGGAGAGAGCAGAGGGAGAAGGGTAACGGGCACCACACCAATACAGGGAGTTATGATGGTAGCTGGCTTACTTGGTTATGACAGGTGGCTGGCGTCGACAAGGGCGAGGCCCGGGAGACAGCGACCTGCAGTACCTGTGGCAGCAGCGTAGAGCCAGCGGCAAGATGAGGAAGTCCGCCACCGGGAATGTCCACCTGTGCACAGGGGAAGGCTAGAGGAGAGAGGTAAGGGGAGCTTACCCAAATAATCTTCGCTAGTAGGTTTGAGGTCCGTAGTAGCAAAGGGACCAAAGTTGAGAGACGGCTTCAGGCCGAAGCCCAGGGCAGAGTGGATTAAATACCTCGCCGCTGACGAGGAGCAGGTGTGCGCGCGGCTGGCGCCGCTGATGTGCGGCGAGTCATGACAGCGTCATCCAGCTTGAAAATCTTTTAAACCGCTCAGAGCTCAACTGTGACACTGATACTGCTGTTAACAGTGTTTTTACTTCTGGACGTATTTCTTTGTCCTCTTCAGGTTCCACTAGTGCATACAGATTGTCTTTGTGTGACTTAACAGGATAGTCTGTATACAAAAAGTTTGGGCCTGTGAACCATTTACTGTTTTTGAGTTCGGCGGCTGCAACAGGTCTAGTTTCCTGGTCAGCTGGATTTAGCTCAGTTGCAACATAATACCATTGGTCAGGTTGTGTGGATAGCCTAATGCGTGCGACACGGTTGGCTACATACATGTAGAATCTTTTGGAGGTATTGTGTATGTACCCCAACACAATACGACTGTCAGTGAAAAACTTCACATTGTCTATTTTTATGTCTAACTCGCCTGTGATAAGCTCATACATCTCAACCGCAAGTACAGCAGCACAAAGTTCGAGCCGTGGTACAGTGTGTGCGGGACGAGGAGCAAGTTTAGACTTTCCCATCACAAAACCCACATGGTACTGACCGTCACTGTCTAAAGAGCGCAAGTAAGCTACAGCTCCTATTGCTACAGTAGATGCATCAGAGAAGATATACAGTTCATTACTTTTCATAGTACTTAATGAACCTGGACTGTAGCACTTTTTGATTTGCAGATCTTCAAGGGCTTTTAAAGAGTCTTTCCATGTGACCCACATCTCCTCCTTTTCTGGAGGAAGTGGAGTGTCCCAGTCTCTCTCTTCAGATGACAGTTCTCTGAGTAGCGCTTTGCCCTGCATGATTATGGGAGCAACAAAGCCCAAAGGGTCATACAGGCTATTGACTGTTGACAGCACTCCCCTGCGTGTGAATGGTTTGGTCTCATTGGTTACGAGGTAAGTGAAGCTGTCTGTCTGTAGATTCCAACAAAGTCCCAGACTCCTCTGAACTGGGAGAGGATCTACTCCAAGGTCCAAATCTTTTCACCTCAAAGCAATAAAACATTTGCTGTACGTCTGCTGTCAGGGCTACGGGCTCTTTTCTAAACCTCAATAGCACCCCTATCAAAGAGTTGTTGAGATGAGGTCCACTAAGGAGCACTTGATTTAGCGATATGCCGTCATACTCTGCACTAGAATCAAAAACAACTCGTATTTGATCTGGTTTCTGCGGGTGGTATACACCAAATGTAGGCAGGTACCAGTGTTCTTTACCTTCTGGCAGGGGTGGTGCTATTTCAGCTTGATCATTATTTAACATTTTCTGCATGAATTGGATGTAGTGACTCTTCATTTCTGGTTTCCTTTCCAGAGTCTTTTTGAGTGAGTACAGGCGTTTCAGGGCTTGCTCTCTATTGCTTGGGAGTCTCCTTCTTGGGAAGCGGAAGGGCAGAGGAGCAACCCAACTGTTCTCTTTGTTCTGGCTAACTGTATTGCCCATAAGAGTTAGGAAAGTTTTGTCATCTATGGACAGTGCAACTTTATCATCTGATTCAGATCTGTCAAACACAGAGTGACCTAGCTTGTCTGTGTTGTGAGCAAAGTCAATTGTGTCTTTACACCTTATGACTGACTGAGTGTTTTGCTCTGACAGAATGCCATAGTTCTCTTTAACTGTAATGACGTTTGGGCATGGCTCAAAATAAGATGTGCGACCACTGTCTAATGTGTGTGTCTTGTAAACATTCACCTCTGATGCGCTATGAGTCTTTCCCACACACACCTCTCCTACAATAACCCAACCCAAGTCCAGTCTTTGTGCATAAGGAGCGTTATTTGGCCCATTAATCTGCTTGCGTACCTTATGTACCCTGAGGATGTCCCTTCCCAGGAGTAAGAGGATTGGAGCGTGGTGGTCGACAGGTTGGATTTTGTTCGCGATAGGGAGCAGATGGGGATGGTGCTGAGCAATCTCAGGTGAGGGTATTTCAGTTCTGTCGTCCGGCACTGAATCACATTCGATCAAGGGAGGCAGCCGGATATCTGTTTTTCCATCCATGGATTGCATAAAGAAGTTCACAGCTCTCCTGCCTGCAGTTTCAGCTTTGCCAGAGCAGGTTTTTAATGTGTACGGTGCAGGTGTAGCTTTAATGTCAAACAGGCTGAAGAACTCTGTCTTAGCCAGGGACTTATTACTTTATTCATCAATTACTGCATACATGTTCATTGCCCTGTCTTTCTGACCTTCTGGATAGGCTTTCACTAAGCAGATCTTAGAGCAAGAGCGTGGGCTATTACTTTGACCACACACCTCTGTGCACTTGGAGACTGGTCACACAATACTGACGCACTCTACAAGAAGGGACAGCGCAGGCTGTTCCTACTGAGGAGACTCAGGTCTTTTGGTGTACAAGGGGCGCTGCTGAAGACATTCTATGACACGGTGGTGGCATCAGCCATCACTTTTGGAGTGGTCTGCTGGGGCAGTGGCATTACAGCAGCCGATAGGAAGAGACTGAACAAACTGATCAAGAAAGCTAGCTCTGTCCTGGGGAAGCGCCTTGACCCAGTGGAGGAGATGGGAGAGAGAAGGATGGTGGCTAAACTGTCATCTCTGCTGGAGTCCGAGTTCCACCCTATGCAGGACACACTGAATGCACTAAGGAGCTCATTTAGCAGCAGACTACATCATCCTAGGTGCACAACCGAGAGGTTTCGCAGGTCCTTCCTACCAACGGCTGTCAGACTGTATAACCTAAGCAGGGCTGCTCGCAGAGATAGCAAAAAGACGTAACAACCTAATAGTATTGAATGAAAAAGACGCAATAGACTTACACAATGGTCCCCTCCGGTATACAACTAGGAAAATGCCGGTAGCTACGGAGGGTGACAATATGTATGGGTACATAATCATACCATGTAGGATAACTAAGTAGACGGTTATACTGTTTCATTCCATCTAGCTGCAATGCTCCACACTGTGTGTGTTTGTTTGTATATTTATATATTTATTCCATCTAGCGACAATGCTCCGCACTGTATGTGTTTATATATTTACATATTTATTCCATCTAGCTATGGTGCTCCGCACTGTGTGTGTTTATGTGTTTGCATATTTGTTCCATCTAGCTACAATACTCCGCACTGTGTGTTTATATATTTGCATGTTTGTTCCATCTAGCTGCAATGCTCCGCACTGTGTGTTTATATATTCATATATTTATTCCATCTTGCTACAATGCTCCGCACTGTGTGTGTATTTATATATTCACATATTTATTCCATCTAGCTACAATGCTCCGCACTGTGTGTTTATATGTTCATATATTTAGTCCATCTAGCTACAATGCTCCGTACTGTGTGTTTATATATTATATATCTATACATTTATTCCATCTAGCTGCAATGCTCCGCATCGTGTGTCTATATATTTATGTTTATATGTACATATGTATACTCGCTGCTCTTGTTTTTTTTTTTCTTGCCTTCTGATTGTTGCTCTGAGTGTTGCTATCCCTGTGCTGTTGCAATCCTGGAATTTCCCCGTTGTGGGACTAATAAAGGCTTATCTTATCTTATCTTATAAGCAGCTTGTGGCCTGTCTAAATACAGTATAATCCCTTCCTTGGTATTTCTGCAAGTGTTTAGAGTTGGAGATATTAAAGTTATAAAGCTACAACTTTTAAGGGTTTTTGTCATTTGTCATTTTGTCATTTATTAAGCATATAAATTCACATTTATTTCTATTTTGATAAAAAATAGTATTATAGAATGTTAAGGTGTAACATTTATATATCAGCATAAGACAGATTGTTAACAGCAGAAAGGCCATTGTGTTCATTTTAATACCATCAAACAGCAGCATTAATGCAACTGATTAAAATGGAGATTGATCATTAGAATAAATGCAATATGGACACTAATATCAAATAGCACCTAATAAACTTTTATCAATTTTTAAAATCAGTCAATAAATTGCAAAGAACAGTCTGAACTCTGTGAAAACATCCCAGGAAAAATTAATTTAGCAACATGTAATTATGATTGATGAAATATCTCATAAAGAAAGGCCTGTTGCATTATGCCTGAACACAATTTAAACAAGAGCACTCTGAAGTGAGTACAGTATCCCCTGTATCGGTTGCCTTTGAAGATCCCAATGTTACTGAAGGAAAACAGTTTTCAACATTTCCATATAATTATTGGGGCAGAACCAAATTATGATAAGCCTATCTTCCATGAATATACAACAAAAATAGTTGTATACGACCCATAGTTGTTTGTCAGGATCCCAAGGTGAACCTGTCTCGCAAGATTGGTGACCCTAGGGAGCTTCTGTTGGCAGCACGGTGGTGCAGTGGTTAGCACTGTGGCAACACAGCAACTCACCCTTGGCCATGGGATCCCACGTTTGATCCCACCCCCTGACCAACGGTGATCCTTCTGTGTGATGTTTGCATGTTCTCCCTGTGTCTGCATGGGTTTACTCCGGGATTTCTCTGGTTTCCTCCCACAGGGGCCAAAAACGTGCAGATTAGGTTAATTGGCATCATCTGGGGAGGTGTGAATGTGAGTTGTCCCTTGACCCTTTCCCCTTCCCCCCAGGCCACAGTTGCAAATAACAATGTGTTCTTAAGCTGTCCTGCCTGGTTAAAAAAAGTTAAATAAAATAAATACATTGTAAGAGGCCATAGGCAATGCTAACCTTGACCTTTGACCTTTTAACCCCAAACCCATAGTCAGAGGTCATGGTCGCAGGGTGAAACTGTGTACCAAGTTTGGTGACCGTAGCTGTACTCGTTCTATAGCAATAGTACAAAGGGAATGTTAACATTGGCGTTTGACCTTTTGACCACAAACCCATAGTGAGAGGTCAGGATGCCAAAGTGAACCTGTGTAACAAGTTTGGTGACACTAGCTTTCCTTGTTGTTGAGATATAGTTTATAAGCCATTTTGATGTTGACCTTTAACCTTGCGATCCCAAAACCATAGTCATACTTCAGGGTCACAGGGTGAGCCTGTGTACCATGTTTGGTGACCATAGCTTTACTCGGTATACAGTAATAAGGCATAGGGAATGTTAACCTTGACCTTTGACCTTTTGATCCCAAACCCATAGTAAGAGGTCAGGATCCCAAGGTGAACCTGTGTACCAGGTTTGGTGGCCCTAGCTTTACTCGTTTTATAGTCATAGTAAATTTACCCTTTACCATAGTGCAAATGGAATGTTAACTTTGACCTTTGACCCCAAATCCATAGTCAGGTTAGGGTGTAAGTCATCCAAGATGTGTCTTAGATGCAACTACTGTATTGATTTGAAAAGCCTACATCATTTCTGTCAGTAGTTATTGCGTTTACAAGATTTAGGGAAAATCTGACCTTGATCTCAGGGTCATCTGATCAGAGTCAAATTGCAATATACACATCATCAGTGTATCTCAAACCCTGGTGCCAGGTTTCAAAACACTTGGAACAAAAGTGTAGGAGGAGTTGATTTCACGAGACAGTTACTGTCTATTAACTGAAGTGAAATAGTAGACAGTAATAATAATGGTTTAGATTTACAGTGATCCCTCACTTATCGCGGTTAATGGGTTCCAGAACCGACCGCGAAAAGTGAAAAACCGCGAAGTAGCGTCACCCCTAATGACGTCATCCATAAATAATACGTACGTTCATTCTCTCACTCTCTCTCTCTCATATGATACGTGTGTGTGTGTGTGTGTGTGTGTACGTGTACATGCATACGTAGATGTAAATAAAGTGTACATAAATATGTTTTTAGAACTCTTTTATTCTTATAACAAGATACGTAACTCAAGATGATGATTTACTTCACAGGTTAATGAGAGCTTTACTGCTCCTCAGGTGACGCCTCATCGTCAGGTGCTAGAAGCGCAGGATCATCGAGGGCAGCTTCCGATAGAGCTGGAGAAGCTGCAGGAGGCGGCGTAGTGGCTCGACGGGAAGACTATTTCGCACAAAATGGCACAAGAGAACAGCGAAAAGTTCCACGCGGCGAGACTACGTAACACGAGCGATAAAGAGCAATGAATGCGGTCTTCCTTTCCTTCATGGGCGCTCGGCAGGGAGAGGAGGTGGGTGAAACGTCTCGGCCAATCAGCTTGCGAGATTTCCGAGCCGAGCCAACACGAGAACAGCGAACAGAGAGGTGGGGCTCTCAGTGTTGATACCTGATGGTCTAATGTAGTCTCCCTGCCTTCTGCTAGCGCCCGCCCATTATTTCTCAATTTTGAATTTTTGATGAATATTTTTGAAAAATCCGCGATGCACTGAGGGCGCGAAAGGTGAAGCGCGAAGTAGCGAGGGATCACTGTATATGACGTGTTACATGTCAAGGGACATCTCAAAGCGCTTACAATGAGTCCATTATTCATTCAGTCCAGACAGACACTGATAGTGGTAAGCTACCTCTGTAGCCACAGCTGCCCTGGGGCAGACTGACAGAACAATGTCTGCCAATCCATGCCAATGGCCTCTCCGACCACTACCTAACATTTATACACATTCATACCCAGTGTCATGGACACTGGAGGCAAGGTGACAGGGACACAACGGCCAGATGGCTGGGGAGAGCAGGATTTCGAATCACCCCCCCCCCCCCCCCCCCCCGTTATTGGACGACCCACTCTACCTCCTGAGCCACTGCCGCCCCCAAAGATCATAAGTCAGGAACTATAACTCCTGCAAAAATCATGTGATCTGAGCCGAATTGCATTATGTGCATCATCAGTGTATATCAAACTCCAATACCAAGTTTAAAAACAATCAGAACAAAACTGCAGGAGGAGTTGATTTCACAAAAGTGGGACGGATGGACTGCCACATAATTTAATCCCCCTTTGGTTTTCAACGCCTTTGGTCTTTGACCAGTGGGGGATAAAAACACTTTTTTTTAGAATAAGTTAATAACATCCTACAGTGGTGTTCAGTTATTGGACTTCTGTGCTAACCATAGTTTGTCCATAACGAAAACCATATTCAAGCATAAGGGTGTCCATATGTGCACCTGGCACCAGGACACCCTAGGTCGCAGGTCGATGATTGATTTTGTTATCGTGTCATCAGACCTGCAACTCTGGTAAAGAGAGGTGCAGAGCTATCAACTGATCACCACCTGGTGGTAAGTTGGATCCAATGGCAGGGGAGGATGCCATTCAGACCTGGTAGACCCAAACATATAGTGAGGGTGTGCTGGGAACGTCTGGCTGAGGCCCCTGTCCGGGAGGTCTTCAACTCTCACCTCCGGAAAAACTTCAACCACATTCCGAGGGAGTCTGGAGACACTGAGTCTGAATGGGCCATGTTCTCCACCTCCATTGTTGAAGCAGCTGCCCAGAGCTGCAGCCGCAGGTTGTCGGGGCATCCCGTGGTGGCAACCCCCGAACCAAGTGGTGGACACCGGTGGTGAGGGGGGCTATTAAGCTGAAGAAGGACTCCTGGTTGGCTTGTGGGACTCCTGAAGCAGCTGAGGTGTACCAGCAGGCCAAGCGGAGTGCAGCTCAGGTGGTTGCTGAAGCAAAAACTCGGGTATGGGAGCAGTTTGGTGAGGCCATGGAACAAGACTTTCGGTCGGCGTCGAAGAGGGTAAGCTGGTAAACTGTCCAGCGGCTCAGGAGGGAAAAGCAGCTCTCTGTCCGCACTGTGTATGGTGCGGATGGGGCACTGCTGACTTCGACTGTGGATATCGTCAGGCGGTGGAAGAAATACTTTGAGGATCTCCTCACTCCCACTGACACGCCTTCCACAGAGGAAGCAGAGCTTGTGGATGAGGGGGACAACTCGCCTATCACAGGGGCTGAGGTCGCCAAGGTGGTTAAAAATCTCTTTGGCAGCCGGGCCTCGGGGGTGGACGAGATTCGCCCTGAGTACCTCAAGGTCTTGGATGTTGTAGGGCTGTCATGGTTGACATGCCTCTGCAACATTGCGTGGGGGTCAGGGACAGTGCCTTTAGCATGGCAAACCGGGGTGGTGGTTCCTCTCTTCAAAAAAGGGGACCGGAGGGTGTGCTCCAACTTTAGAGGGATCACACTCCTCAGCCTCCCTGGGAAGGTCTATGCCAAGTTACTGGAGAGGACAGTCCGGCCATTGGTTGAACCTCGGATTTGGGAGGAGCAGTGTGGTTTTCGTCCTGGCTGTGGCACATCAGACCAGCTCTTTACCCTCTCGAGAATCTGTTGATTTACCAGTCAGTCTACATTCCTACCCTCATCTATAATCATGAGCTTTGGCTAACGACCGAAAGAATGAGATCGTGGATACAAGCAGCTGAAATGAGCTTTCTTCATAGGATTACTGGACTCACCCTTGGAGATAGGGTGAGATGCTCAGTCATCCGGGAGAGGCTCAGAGTAGAACCGCTGCTCCTCCACATTGAAAGGAGCCAATTGAGGTGGTATGGGGATCTGATCAGGATGCCTCCTAGACGCCTCTCACTTGAGGTGTTTCGGGCATGTCCCTCTGGGAGGAGACCCCGGGGCAGACCCAGGACTCAGTGGAGAGACTATGTCTCCCAGCTGGTCTGGGAACGCCTTGGTATCCTCTCTGAAGAGCTGGAGCAGGTGGCTGGGGAGAGGGAAGTCTGTCTTTATTTCCACCCAAAATGTACTATGGTAAGCGCCACTTCTTCTTCTCATATTATGTGTTGCTATGGTTACACAAACACCGAGGGGCACTTCAGGGGGAGCAAAGACAGGGGGACCAGACTTTGCTTGTTTGGTGTGCACCAAAATTCCAACGCACGTTCAGACGGCATCAAACTAACCAAACTATCCACGGAATCCACTGTTTGGTCCTTTGGTCCGGACTAAACAGTGGCCATCTGAATGCACCCTAAAATAACTTCACAGTGTTTTTACATTATCTTTGAGCTACCTGAGCAAACCAACAAAGATCTTCTCTAGAGCAAGGGTGTTCACTGTCAGTCCAGAAAATTTTTATGAAGAGGTAAATATGCTGAACAGATAAAATCAGTTATCTGTCTATAAGTCTTCCATTTCATTTATTTATATTTAATACCATTTTTGTTTACAATGCTATATTTTATTTAGTTTTCATCTTTTTTTAATCCTAAAAAATGAAAAAACTACATCTTGTCGCTAACATTACATCTTTGACATGCAGACTACGCTCACAAATGGCGCTTTTGTGATGGGCTCCAAGCGCTGCAGAGCATGAGATTTTTATAGAATGTTGGGCAGTTTTAAGTGCTGTATATATATGTAATGGATCAGTTTTTATTTATTTATTGCTCCCAATACCAATCCAGTCATTTTTCCAGGGCTGAAGCTGATACCGATACTACATATCAGATCAGCCCATCTCTAATGGTGAAAGTCCAGATTTTGAGAACTGTCTCTTGTCAAGCAGCCAGCTGCTGTGGAAAAACAGTTGCAGTGTGTATATGTATACCATGTACATGTTCACATTATTATATGTAAATTCAAGCTGCTGTAGGCTAATTAAGCAATATTATATGAGAGGGGGTATGGAATCAATGAATATAGTAACTACAGGTGTGATATGTCTATTAGATGAACTTTAGCATTAGATGTATCACACCCATAGTTACTACTGTATATTCATTGATACCGTATGACCTTGAGTGTAATATTGCTTTTATACAACGGTTCCACAACCACAATTTATTAACTGACAGTGATGCTAGACAAAATATTGTGATTTGTTCGTTTAACTAGTTATTTTGCCAGTAACTAAAAATTCTCAGTCAGCCCCTGTGTAATGGATATACAGTGGGGGAAAAAAAGTTTTTAGTCAGCCACCAATTGTGCAAGTTCTCCCACTTAAAAGATGAGAGAGGTCTCCAATTTTCATCATAGGTATACCTCAACTATGAGAGAGAACATGAGAAAAAAAAAATCCAGAACATCACATTGAAGGATTTTTAATGAATTAATTGGTAAGTTCCTCGGTAAAATAAGTATTTAGTCAATAACAAAAGTTCATCTCAATACTGGGAGAACTTGCACAATTGGTGGCTGACTAAATACTTTTTTGCCCCACTGTATATTGTGTAAAGTCTTTACACGAGCTCATTCACATTCATTTGAGTCCATGCAGTGTTACTAGGAGTGAGTGAACGTTTATTACGAGAATAAATAACACACTAGCAACTGGAAGCTAACTAAGCTAATATCAGTAACAGTAACGGTAACATCAATAATCGAAAGATTCTGCATACACAAAGTAATATTAAAAGAAGCTGGGTAACAGCTGGGAGTCGGACATATGTTTCTGAGTTTCACAGGTGTATTACAGCCCATGCAGTGGTATTTGGAATGGCACAGACATAAACAAACACGATAGCTGCTAGCTGCTAAGCTAACTGGGGAACTATTAAACAGCTTAGTATGGTTACCAAAACAATCAAAATGTGAAACACAAACTTTATAAAGAAAAAACAATCTGCCCGCACACTATTTCCAGTATGTACAATGATAAGTGAAAGTGATAAAATTGATTTATTGACGAGAAACACCAGGGAATGGGAAAATATAATGGAAGCGGAACTGGAAATGTGGGTGGACTGGAATGCAGAAGTACGTTACTCTACATTGTGCAAGAAGTCCATTACAATTCTCACTGAGAGTTGACAGTAAATTACTGTTAGTAATTAATAGCTCCATAAACACCTGTGAAGCGGAGTGATACATATCCAGTGAAACGTTGGAGTGCAGTTATTGTGGAATAGTAACTCCTGGAATCCCTGTTATCCAATCAAATTGTTTGGTTGGAACTAACTGTTGTATAATTAATGATAACTGTCTTTGAAGCAGAGTGATATGAAGATTGTGTGAATGGAGTTGTGCTGCTTTATCAACAGCAGTCTGAAAATTCTTATTGTCCTTTCAAATTGCTCAACTGAAACTAACTGCTGTATAATGAATGTTTTTAATGATTTTTTATTGGTAACTGGAAATAAGAAAATTCATTTATGGCAAAATGTCCTTTTTTAAACCAGGATGCTCCTGAAGATATTTCTAATTTTGTGTAATTGTGCCTTAAAGTGAACAAAGTTTAAGGACCTTTCTATATAAATATTTTTTTAAGCAGAGCTGCATTCGGTCCGCTTCTATATGCAGTCTCTGTATTTTCTATTTTGAGTAGCTGGCTCTTTAAGGGAAGAGCACTCAGCGCTAACAGCTATGAGATCATCGGCTTGCGTTGTCATGGCAACAAAAGCTGTTGCAGCACTACTGAGAAATAAAATGGCTGGCTTGGTTGTCGCTTTTCCTCCTCCTCCCTCCCTCCCCTTCATCCCCCTTTCCTTTTGGTATCAGTGAACTGGAGAAGATTAGTTGTGACACCGTCCTCCCTCCGCTCGGGCCTGTCCTGGCCCCCCTCTCACTTTGCTTCTTATTATGTCCCTCCAACTGTCCATTCACACACCACACATGTGAGTCAGCAGGAGTGTGCTTGGAACAGGAGCTACCACTGGACACAATTAAGGTTATGCTGGGGTTTTTTTTGGTTTGTGTGTGTGTGGGGGGGGGGGTCATTGAATTGGACACCAGTGTTGAGGAGGGCACAAATCAGCTCCTTAAAGACTTTTCCTGCTGACTGTTGTTTCACCATCATGTGAACTTAAAAAAAAGGAAGGATGATGGCTTGAGGGGGCCCTCACCTTTCATGAGTACTGGCAGTGCTCATGGAGAAGGATAAGGAGGGTGTAAATTTTGCCAAAGATTCAAGAGTTTTTGCCTTTCCCCGGACATCATGTGGGATTTGAATATTTTAGTTTTCTTTCTTGAGCGCGTGTGTGTGTGTGTGTGTGTGTGTGTGTGTGTGTGTGTGTGTGTGTGTGTGTGTGTGTGAAGCTGTTGATATTTGTTCTCCTTTCTGCCATATGTATGTCCTCAATCCTCCATCTCTCGCTCTCTCTCTCTCTTACACTCTCTCGCATCCTCTCCTCCCCTCCCCTCAGCCTCAATCAACCAGACACAGACGCATGCATGCTCACGCAGAATCGCGCGCAGCAGGCGGATGCGCGCATACACACTGTCTCTCACACATACGCACTTACACACACTCACTCACACACACACGTACTCACACACCCTTCCTGGAGGTGCTGGGAGCAGCTGCAGCATTAGCGTTGAATAGAGATTTGCAGTTGACTGGAGTTTGCAACCCCCCACCCCCCCTCCCTCCGTTGATGAATGGATGCTACGGCGATCGGCTCAGAAGCCTCTTCTGTTGGATTGCGGGAAATAACGGATATCTATTCCTGAATTAATTTTTTAAAAATTTTCTATGCTCTCCATTTTTTTCTCCCCACCCTCTGCTGGTGTGCTGTTGTCGAAAGGACGATGGGGTCTTGTGCTTGATCGGATAAAGATGGAGGTGAACGTGGCGTCTCCACTGCTCGGCATACCACTGAGGTTTCACTGCCCATTGGGGTGAAAGGAGCTTTTATTTTTCGAGCAGGCTCTTTTTGTTTTTCGGGGATCGGCCAAGCACTCCTGTGGTGAATTGAGCTATTGTCAAAGGCTGGGCCTGTTAAGCTTTGAATCTTTGACCGTCCATCTATTCCTTCCCTTCCTTTCCCTGTTGCCTTCTACTCACTGGGAATCAAGCAGATACCAAAACCTCCAGTGAAATCTTTCCTTCACGTTCTCCTTCCTTCCAATGCCCCATTTCCCTCATCTCTACCCCTGCCCCCCCCCACCTCTCTCCCGCTCCCTCCTCCCACATCAGAGTGGCTACGTAATGTGCCTCCCTACGCATGCAAATGGGGATGCTACGAATGGTGGTTGGGACTGATGTCGATGAAAGGGTGATGCCTCGTGCAGTCACCTGCTCCTCCGCTGCCACTGCCATCAATCCAGATCAGCCTGGGAGAGCCCAGCAGCAGATGACAACCGCCTACAGCGCGAACGCCGTTGTTTGTAGCCTGCTCGTGGATGTAAATGAGACGTGTGTATGTGTGTGAAGGTGCACACTGGTTCCTGCCATGTCTGGTGTGTGAACGCTCTAGCAGGGCGTTCTTACTGATGCGGGGGAGGCACTGAGCCTGAGGTTGGTCGACCTCCCCCTGCACACCCTCCCTTCCTTCCCCACCTCCCTCCTTTCCCTCCCCTTCCGTCCCTAATTTACCCCTAAACACCTCCCCCATCACCTTATCCCCGAACGCCCCCGGGAGGTGGGGGGGAGAGCGGGGGGGGTGAAGGCCACCTGGTAACGGGGTCACCATGAAGAAGAACCGCAGCAGCAATCTGCGGCGGGCCTGGCCCAGCTCGGAGCTTACTGAACGCCCGCTGGAACACAACCTCTCTCGGAGTGAGAAAGACATCCGTGTGCAGAAGCAGCATCTTCCTCCTCCTCCTCCTCCTCATTTCTCTTCATCCCCACCAAGTTATCGTGCGCCAGGTGAGTCAGACACTCCTACTGGCAGAAGCTCCACCCTCTCTACATATGGCTTCACAGAGAGGGTAAAAAAATGCAGTTTATCACTAGAAAAATGGAAATTCATTACTAGTAGTTGTGGTGTTTTTGGTGTGTGGTTCATGGTTCTCACCACTTGCCATATTCTCCCATCTATCTCTTATTTACTGATCAATACAAAAAAAAAAAACAGGATTAAATTGATGGTAAAAGATTGTGAAGATACTCATCTCTATTCATCAGTTTTATTTGTATTACGGGTGTGAGTATTTTAGTATTTTTGTAGTTGCAGCGAAGAATATCCGACTGGGCCATCTCCACTCCAAAGTACTGTTAATGTCCTTGTCAAGACCATCACATATTTTCTGTTTCTTCTATTATAAACATCTACTTATTCGTCTGTCACCTTTCGTGCGTTGCTGTAAGATTCAATTCAGTTCAATTAAACTTTATTTATATATCACCATTTCACAACAACAGTCATCTCATAGCACTTTCAACTGTAGGGGAAACCCCCACAATTGCAGAAAGACCCCAGCAATCAGGCGATCCACTGTGAGCAAGCGCTTGGCAACAGTGGAGAGGAAAAACTCCCTTTTAACAGGAAGAAACCTCCAGCAGAACCAGGCTCAGGGAGGGGCAGTCATCTGCTGCGACTGGCTGGGGGGGTGAGGGGATAGAGAAGATGAAAAGAACAGACATATAGAGAGCAAACAGCATGATGGGGACTCAATCTATGGGAGAGAACAAAGATGTTAATGACCAGCAAAAAAAATATTTCATTGAGAGTGAAGAAAAGAGTGAAGCCCAGTGCATTATTGGAGGTCCCCCGGCTGTCTAAACCTAATAGCAGCATAACTAAGGGAGGGTTCAGAGACACATGATCCCTCCCTAATTGTAGGCTATACCAAAAAGGAAGGTTTTAACCCTATTCTTAAAAACAGAGATCGAGTCTGACTCCCGAATCCAGATTAACAGCTGGTTCCACAGGAGAGGAGCTTGATAACTGAAGGCTCTGCCTCCCATTGTACTTTTGGAGATTCTGGGTATTACAAGTAATCCTGCATTTTGGGAGTGTAGTGCTCTGTTAGGATAATAGGGTAGTATCAGAGCTTTTAAATAAAAAGGGGCCTGATTGTTTAGAGCTTTGAAAGTGAGAAGAAGGATTTTAAACTTAATTCTAAACTCTATGGGAAGCCAATGAAGGGAGGCCAGAACCGGAGAGATACAATCTCTCTTTCTAGTACCTGTTAAAACTCTTGCTGCAGTATTTTGGGTCAACTGAAGACTTTTTAAAGCTGTTTTAGGACAACCTGATAATAAAGAGTTACAATAATCTAATCTAGAGCTAACAAAAGCGTGGATCAGTTTCTCAGCATCACTCTGAGACAAGATGCTCCTCATCTTGGCAGTATTACGCAAATGATAGAAGGCAGTGTTAGAAACGTATTTAATATGTGAATTGAAAAAACGATCTTGATCAAAAATAACTCCAAGGTTCCTCACAGAGCTATTAAGAGAAAGAGTAACCACATCCAAACTAAAAGTTTGATTTGGAAAGGAATTTCTAAGGTTTTTTGAACCAACAAGAATGACTTCAGTCTTATCTGAATTTAATAGCAGGAAATTACAAGTCATCCAAGCTTTGATTTCCTTAAGACAGGCTTCTAACTTGGCTAATTGATTAGTATCATCTGGCTTCATTGACAGGTATAATTGTGTGTCATCTGCATAACAATGAAAATGTATACAGTGCTTTCTAATAATGTTGCCTAACGGAAGCAAATATAAACTAAAAAGAGTAGGGCCTAACACAGATCCCTGTGCAACTCCATGACTGAGCTTTGAGTTAAAAGAAAACTCATTATTGACATGAACAAACTGGAACCTATCAGATAAATAAGATCTAAACCACTGCAACAAAGTTCCATTAAGTTCAATATAGTGTTCTAATCTATCAAGTAGAATATTATGATCGATAGTATCAAAAGCTGCACTAAGGTTTAAAAGGACAAGTACAGAAGCAAGTCTATTATAAGATGCGATAAGGAGGTCATTAGTGACCTTCACTAAGGCTGTTTCAGTACTATGATGGATTCTAAACCCAGATTGAAACTCCTCAAATAAACCATTTCCCTGCAAGTGGTCAAATAATTACATAGCAACAACTCTTTCTAAGATTTTGAAATGAAAGGGAGATTAGGGATTGGTCTATAGTTAGCTAAAACTCCTGGATCCAGCGTTGGCTTTTTGTGTAAGGGTTTAATTACAGCAGTTTTAAAAGCCTGCGGTACATGGCCTAATGTTAATGAAGAATTGATTATTTGAAGAATAAAGCTACCGGTAAATGGGAAGACTTCTTTAAACAACGTGGTAGGAATAGGGTCTAAAAGACAAGTTGAAGGCTTGGATGAGGAAATTATTTTGTCTAACTGTAGAAGGTCAATTGGAGTAAACTCATCCAGACAGATATCAGTTGAAGGAGTTGTAGTAGTTACTGTATTTAAGTTAACGGTGGGAAGAATCTGACTGATTTTATCTCTGATAGATGAAATTTTATTATTGAAAAAGTTCATAAAGTCCTGACTAGTAAGCTCTAAGTGAATGCTAGGATTGACAGAGTCCTGACTCTTTGTCAGCCTGGCTACGGTGCTGAAAAGAAACCTGGGATTATTCTTGTTCTCTTCTATTAATGCAGAATAATAACTCGTTCTAGCTTTTCTAAGAGATTTTTTATAAATTAAAAAATGATTTCTCCGAGCTAAATAGATTTTATCTAAATTACTGGAGCACCATTTTCTTTCTAATTGACGAGTCTTCTGTTTTAAGCTACAAGTTTCTGTGTTGAACCAAGGAGTTAGAAATCTCTGAATGGACTTTTTCTTTTATAAAGGGGCCACTATGTCTAGAGTCTGATGTAGAGAAGCTGTAACACTATCTACCATGCTATCAATTACAGAAGGAGCAAGCTGTCTATAGCTTATTTCCATTGTGTTGACACATGGCATAGAGGAAACAATCTGCATAAATTTGGTAACATCATCTGAGAGGCATCTACTGTAGTAATATTTTTCTTTAGGAGCCAAACAGTCAGAAATAGTAAAATCAAAGGTTAACAGACAATGGTCTGACAGTACAGGGTTATGAGGAGACACAACCAGATTTTCTGTTTCTATGCCATATGTCAGAACAAGGTCCAACGTATGGTGGAGATAATGGGTAGAATTTCCTACTTTCTGAGAAAACCCCATCGAGTCTAATATTGAATTAAATGCCATATTAAGGCAATCACTATCTACATCTACATGTATATTAAAGTCCCCTACTATAATTATTCCATCTGATTTCTACACTAAATCAGCTAAGAATTCGGCAAATTCAGATAAAAACTCTGAGTAGGCTGATGGAGGACAATAAACTATAGCAAATAACGCTGGGTTTAACCTAAAATTGCTAAAATGCCCAATACTGAGGACAGACCCTCAAAGGAATTATAACGTGTTTTTTGCTTTACATTAACTAGTAGTTTGGAATGGTAAATTGTTGCTACTCCTCCTCCACGACCAGAACTTCTGGGATTTTGACAGTTTAAATAACCAGAGGGAGTTGATTAATTTAAACCAGCATAATCCTCTTGCCCTAACCAAGTCTCTGTAAGGGATATTAAATCAATCTGATGATCAATTAACAGATCATGGACTAACAGAGACTTGGGAGTTAGAGACCTAATATTTGACAAACCACATTTAATTTTTAAATTATGAGGAGGAACAGAGGTCAAACCATTCAATTTAGAGGCTTCATATTTAATTTGAGTTTTACCAACTTTTTGTTTAATCACTTTGGGATGCTTATACATTATATTTTTATTTACTTTGGAGAGAGCAGACAATGATTCTCTGATGGGGAAGACAGGAGCTAAGTTGAGGGGTGGCGGATGAAGAGGAGCAGCAGAGAGGCGTGAAAGACTGCGACTCTGCTTTCTGGTCCCAACTCTGAGTAGTCAAGGTTTTGGAAGTTTGGATAAAAATGATGCTAGATTGTTAGATAAAAGAGACACACCATCCAAAGCGGGATGGACGCTGTCTGGTCTAATAAGACCAGGTTTTCCCCAAAGTGAGTTAACAACTGTCTGTGTAGCCCACATTGTTTGCAGGACACCACACAGACAACCAGCGGTTGAAGGATGACAAGTGGCTAAACATGTCATCACTGGTCAGATTGGGGAGGGGCCCAGAGAATACTACAGTGGCAGACATTGTTTTTGCAAAGTCACACACCGATTCCACATTAAGTTTTGTGACTTCTGACTGCCAGAGTCGGATGTTGTTAATGCCGGCGTGGCTAACAATTGTGATTTACAGTTACTTTTAGCCAGCATTTCCAAATTTGACTCGATGTCACCTGCTCTGGCCCCATGAATGCATTTGACTATGGCCGCTGGAGTCTCTAGGTTCATGTTACCGACTACAGAGTTGCCAGTGATCAGAGTTTTTTCCTCAGCGGGTGTGTTGCTGAGCGGGGAAAAACGATTAGAAACATGAACAGGTTGGTGGTGAACCGGGGCCTTGCGACTATGTTTCCTTCTCACCGTCACCCACCGAGTCTCCTCGCTGCTGAGGAGGACTGGAGGACCGCTAGCAGGCCGCCCTATGCTAGGGTGCTCCACTGCAGCTAAGGGGTGTCCGTCATTATTAACTGGCGCAGACGGTGTTTCAATGCAGCGGAGCCAGGATTCCAAATCAGACAACCTCGTCTCGAGCGCCTCAAAAGGACAACATTTATTACATTTACCATTATCACTAAAAGAGGCAGAGGTGTAGCAAAACATCTGACAGAGAGAGCACACCAGAGGAGAAGGGGAAGGAGAGCTAGTAGCCATAGCTAGTGGCTAACCCGAAGCTAACAAAAACACCGATGAAAGGTGAACAGAAGGCTAAAGAGGGTGATTAGGTGACACTGAGTGTGCACACAGGTGCAAGAGGCTTGATTAACAGAAGTGAGAGTTAACGGTAGAAGGAAAAAAGTGATTAAAATAAAAGGCAAAAATGCTCAGGAGAATGAGAAGATGTCCAAAACATACAACAAAAGCAAATGACAAGAAGATTTTCTTTTGAGCTGATTCACCCGCAGATCCGGCTTTTCATGTGTTTACTAGAAACCAAGTAAAGCCTTGTATATCCACATCAAGCTTAGGGGGCTGTGATAGTAGGCAGAGATAACGTCACTGTGTTGCTTAACTGACTGTTGAGCAGCTGAAGAGCCAGAGCCCTGCACATATTTCAGCTCAGGTGAAGGCGATCATGGACGGTGATGGTTAAAGGCATCATTTGACTGAGAGGCATGATTTTAAATGGCAGGTTACATGTAGAAGCTTTGGTGCCACTGGTTCTGCATCGTATGGTGGGATTTTCTATCGATCACCTGATGTAGGTCACTACAGCAGATGCTGCAGTGGTGTATTCGGTGTGCAGTAGGACAGATGTTGCCTCTGAGAGATGCTTGAAGCAGGACGGTCTGAATGTGGGATGGTCTCATTATGCACTACTCAACAGTACAGTGAGACAACACAATATTTCTTTGTGTTGTGTTGGCTCTGCTGTGGGTTTAAAGTAATTTGCTTAAAATTATGTGTTTTTTGCTCAGCCTGTCTTTTCTGCTTGTGACAAGATATAAATCAGATAAACTGATTGAGGTGATCTCACTCCGGTTGCTGCAGCAGCAGCTGCCTTGCTTTGCTAAGCTATGGGAAACAGGAGGAGCGTGAGGCTAGGGAAGCAGGGAGGAGGGGTGGAGCCGTTACAGGCAGCATGCACACTGCTGCTGTTTGACCATTACATCATAGCTTCACACGCTGCGCCTGCTGTTCATTCATGATCTAACAGTTGTGCTTACCCCTCCTCCTCCTTTTCCCCCTTCCTCTCCTCCTCCTGCAGGTGACGTGTCCCCGATCAGTATGTCACCTATCAGCCAGTCACAGTTCATCCCGCTGGGGGAGATCTTGTGCTTGGCCATCTCTGCTATGAACTCTGCCCACAAGCCTGTCAACCAGGAGGCACTGGTGGAGCACCTCACTGCCAGCTTCCCAGGTACGCTCCTTCACCTGCTCACGTGTTTGAAAAGCCAAACATTCACATTACATCTTTAATTTATTGTCAGTTGCAGCATTCTCTCAGTTTTACGTTTCATGATGTTTATTTGTACACTTCAGTTTACAAGGCTGTATTTACAGAGCGGTGAACTCATCAGTGGAGGATTTTCAAGTCTAGTTAAAGGGGTCATTGATTGCACTTTTTTCTCCATTTTTAACAGCTCACACACATCTTAATGAAATGTTTGTGACATATTTTGTTGAGATTTTCTTTAAATAATTTAATTATTGCACGATTTTTCAAAAGGTTTTCCAGCCTTTCTGGGAACGGCTGATTTCAGTGCTTTGTAACCTCAAATCTCTGAGACCGCATTCAATGCCGCCTTCCTTCTTACGTCACTATTGCTAACATTACCTGCCCGTAGCTGCCTAGGTCTGAGCCAACTAATGTAAATTTGTCTCAAAGAATGAAGGAAATACTGCATCACTGGTGGACAGGGGTGTGTAGTTTCACTGGTCAATAGGATAGGACCGGTCCCTGGAGTACAATGAGCATTGAAACATTTGTGTGAGCGGCTAAACTGCTAGCTTCAGCTGGGAACAGGTCAAGCCGGTCCCCCAAATCGGCCCTGGAATCTGGTGCCAACCGTATCCCAGTTTGAGAAAATTAAACTTTAACTAAGCTAAACTCACGTCTAAGAACAACATATATGGTCAGTTGTTGTTAGATGAACAAGGATTCCAGTGAGGATGAATAGAATGTATAGAAAATCATGATCAAGGCCGGCCAGATCCTGGCAGCCTGTCTGTTACCTCCTTCCTGCCAAGAGAGAGCTGTTTTGGCAGTGGTGGACCGTGTACTTTACAACTAGGCCTTCAGTGGTGATCTACCCGATTTAAGTGCCATCAAGCACCATAAAAATAGCCTGTAGGGCCGTCCACACAAAGCATATTAAAGATAAGTTTAACTATAAAATTATAGTTTTAAAAATCTTTACCTTTTCGTTGTAGAGCTCCATTTCCCTGCACACTTGTTCGCTGAGCTGCAGATCCACTCTTGTTTCCCCAAAGGTTTAAAGGTGAACTGAACTGAACGGCACTGGGTGATAGTACATACAATTATAAAGATAATTTATCATTGGCACCCCCTCCACAAATCCCGGAATCTTGGAGAAAATCGCGATTTAGAATTTTCCGCCCTGAAAAATCAGATAAATCCGCCGAAGCGCAGCCGGAGTTCCACGTGACGTCACGAGTGTGACCCAGTCCTCATGTTTACCATTGCGAGCACGTTGACACTGGTTGTTTTTGGTGCATTTTGTCGTGATAGTCGACTACAAAACACTTCCAACACCTGAGAAGATCTGTTCAGTGGCCAAGGAAAGCTGTCATGGCGACGAAAGAAAAGAAAAGGGGAGGAAAAGCGACCGGGAAGCGATGTGTTTCTAGATATACAGTGATCCATCACTTATCGCGTTTAATGGGGACCAGAACCGACCGCGAAAAGTGAAAAACCGCGAAGTAGCGTCACCCCCCCCCCAAGGGCGTCACAAGCACTATTTTGCACAAAAAGGCACAAGAGAACAGCGAAAAGTGCCACTATGCAACACGAGCGATAAAGAAGGCGCTCTGCAGGGAGAGAAGCTGGGTAAAACGTCTCGGCCAATCAGCTTGCGAGGTGAAACGTCTCGGCCAATCAGCTTGCGAGATTCCCGAGCGGTGAAGAGGTGAGCGGAGAGGAATGGAGCGGTGGTCAGAGAGGTAGATTTTGAGCTGTGCGGGCTCTCCGTGTTGATACCTGATGTTCTAATGAGAAGGCAGGGAGACTACATTAGCACATTAGGTATCAACACGGAGAGCCCGCTCTCCCCGGCTCCCCAGCCCGCTCGGGAATCTCGCAAGCTGATTGGCCGAGACGTTTTACCTCGCAAGCTGATTGGCCGAGACGTTTTATCTCGCAAGCTGATTGGCGGAGACGTTTTACCCAGCCTATACCCAGCGAAGGAAGACCGCATTAAACGCGATAAGTGAGGGATAACTGTAATAAGTTGGAAAAATGCTGATGTTTTTTTTCCCCCTTTCTTTTTTATTGTTAATTTTCCTTATCCTGACACCCCAAACATGCCAAAGTAAAGACACCATTCTGTATTCAATAAGCGACTCTCCACCCCATCACTGCTGCGGTCTGAGTCGGTGCTGGAATCCCCCGAAAATTCTGGCTCTAATCTGTACGGTTCGATGCCTCCCTCGCTCTCTTCCTGTTCACTTGACACTCCTGCATCCTCCTCTGTCTTGTCACCGATCCTGAATGCCTCTTCACTCTGAAAACTCTGGTGTTCTTGACTGCTGGAACTGCTATCATCTGCCATTGTTGTTTTGATAAGGCTCACACTCGTGACATCACGCAGCGTCGTCTGCACTACTTCCGGTTTGTTTGGCACTGCCAGCCAGAGGCAAAAGTTTATCGGCTTATAGCTTGGCCATCGCACGGCCTAAAAATTTCTTTTATGTGTTGAAAAATACAATAAGTAATAAGGAATTAATCTGCTGTTCTACTTTTTTGGCAAAAAGGTGAGTTCAGTTCACCTTTAAAAGTACTGTTGCTTGTAAGTGTCCGACTGGTGGCTGCGCTTTGGTGTCTCGCTGCTGCCTTGGTTAAGGCCCTGTCACACCTAGACCATTTAGGCAGCGTTTGCAAAACGTATGAAAAATTTGGAGAATACGCTGAGGTACGTCAAATTAGTTATGGCTAAGTTTTGTCTAAGTTAAGAGCACGCTGAAGCACCCTGGTATATGGCATAATTCGCCGAGCTTCTCTGAAAATTAATGCTCAGCATGCTGTAAATTTTCGGACATATCCAGCGTATGGCTGATATGTCACGCATTTGTGGAGCAAATGGTATATTTACAGCATTGGTTCACAGGAAAAACCCATACAGAGCTCTCTGCCTGCAGACAGACACACAGACAGACACATACACGCACGCACACACACACACACACACACACACACAGGGCGAGCTAAACACATGTAATTTGTTCATATAATGGGACCTGTCGGGGTTTTTTATATTTGACTGAAGTCTGTACCATCAGCTGTCCAGTGTTGTTCTGATAGATATGCCAAAATGTCAGAACACCAGAGGAGGAGGATCCAATCAGCTGATCGCCTGAAGCACAGAGCACAACTGTTTACTTTGCTGTTGGTTGCGCCTCCCAGCAAAAGCACACTCCGTGCATTATCTTTGTTTTATTTTTTTGACTTTATTGAAAATAAACTTTTTTATCACCATCAGTTCACGTGCCCTTGAGCCAGGTTGTGACAGCTGTTATCTGATGTTTCTGATGTGTCACATCAGCTGTTTTAGGCGCGACTGACCTGACAGATTTGACAGCTCTGCCAGGTCGGTCATGCCCCCTGGCATGGTGTTTGGAGGGGAGAATCATCTCAGTTGAACAGAGATGATCTCTCGCACACCTAGGATTCATGGATTGGGAGGCAACAGCAGTTTGGCATGACTGCGCTATGCAGAAGTTAGACTATTGTTGCGCATCCCACAATTTTGTTGTGCTGTACACTAACATTAAAGCCTATTCTATTCTAAGTTGTGAATGTTGGTAACGCACTAAGCATTAGTTGGTTTAAGTTACTTATAAGTTATGGAAATATTCTATATAAGATATAAAATATGTTATGTACATGTCCAAGTCGTTATGGATACACAATGCATACAGCCAAAAGTGAAAATTTCTGCATATCCCAGTGTTTTAGACCAGTTTTTATAAGTTTGGCAAACGCTGCCTAAATCGTCATGGTGTGACAGTAGACAGCTCAAGTTTGCAAACCCTGTCTGGCTCCAAGTATCTATTCAATCAGTTGCAAACAACAGGCATTCCCAGCAAGAAAATTAGCAGCACTCCTCGGAGCCTGTAATCCAAGGATACCACTCGTTGCTAATATGGAAGTGACGGACAAATCCTTTCCCCGGCTGAGACGGGCCTGCTAGCTTCGGGGTTGACCGAGCTCTCTTCACAATAACCAGCTTTTCTTGAAAAGTCCGTCTGGAAAATTGATTTTTTTAAAATATCAGTGACCAAATCATTTTCCTCTCCCGTCAGCCATTGTGGGTGGAAAAACAGCTATTATATTTAAACAGATACAGTATATTGTAGCTGCTTAAGCAAGTCCTTGCACTAGCATTTAGCTAGCTAGGATCCTCTTCATTGTGGGTGGAGGAGTCTAACCATCCAATCAAAAGACATGAAAATGCCGACGTTCTCGAATGCCTTCTATGCGTACCCCTGGACGTACAGAAGACATCTGATTGGTTAAAGCAACAGGATACGTTTAACAGTCAATTTAACCTACAAAGCACACTGTTAATTCCTGAAGGCCCAAGGCAGATTTGCTTGACCCTGGCAACACAGATGGCTGAAATATGATTGGACAAAAAAACTCTAACATGCATTACACTACTGGAAGGAGTGCAACCAAGAGAAAAGTTACAAATTGAGGAGAACAGACTATTGGGAATAATTTAATGCATCCTCATGGTCCACAACTGTGTTTTGGGGTATAGTGATTGGCTCAGACCACCTAGCATGTTAGTGCTAACAGTTCAGTGTAAAACCACAGTAAACATCTAACAAAATAAACCAGAATGATGCAAGATATATTATCGACTGTGGATTAGTGAACCAGGTGTAAACAGGGATGTCTATTAGGCTGACTGAAACCTAAAGAAAAGAACAATGTAAACTGCGCTTGATGCGAGCTTCCTAGTACAACTGTTACCTTGAAAGCTAATGCCTCTGGCTCCCGTTCATCTACATGACAGACAACTATGCTGGCCAATATAGAGCATAATAGGGCTGGGTTTACCATTTTATGACATCCCAAGGTTAACCCGGAAGAGTCAAAATAGCTTCATGGAGAAAAAAACGATATAAACGCTGTGTGGTTTTTAAAGAGAAGTGAGTTGTTTTGATATTTTTTGGACAATCACGTGACAAATAGATGCGTTTTAGAAGGGTAAAACCTATAAACACATTGTTTTAATGGGCTGTCATGACATTTCAGAAAACTTCATTAAAATTCTGGACATGTTTTCTGGACACATCATGTGACAGTGAGTGTAGCAGTCTCACCCACTCACTGTTCAAACTGTTTTTGTGTGTTTGGGTGGTGGTGGGGGCGGGGGTTTAGACAAAACGTGGTTTAAAGGGACGGTGGCTTTAAAGAATAAACTAAAGCAGAGACCGATAACGGGCAGGGCTGAATCGTGTAGGCAACATTATCTTAGTTTATCAGAAATTTGGCTTAAATGTCTTAAATGTGACAACCTGATTGCTCTTTGTCTTTTGCTATCTAAGATTGTTAGATAATCATTGTATGATTTAAATAATCATCTTTCTTTTTTATTCTTTTGGTCACAGTTTTTTTTTTCCCCTTAAATTAAATAATGAGTGAAGTAACACAATCAAACATTTATTTTTTTTTCCTTCTACAGATATGATCACTTTCTCAGAATAAAATAGCTCCTCTATATGTTTTAAAGGTTTTATTTTTGGACATTTTTGCTTTTATTTGACAGATACAGTTAAGAGAGACAGACGGGAAAATAGGATAAAGAGCAGGGGAGAGACATGCAGGAAATTGCTCTGACTGGGAATCAAACCAGGAATCACTGTGGTTAAACAACCTGCTCTTGTGGTATGCCTGAGAGCATGTTGCGCTAGATGGCGGTGGGGCATTTTGTGCCATTAGACCACAGGATGGTCCAACTCCATCATTTTGATGTATTCCCAGTTTTGTGTTTTTCTTTATTGATCTCCCAGGAGGAGGAGCATCAAACCGGTGTTTTTCCACTCCACACCAGTTAACCAACTGTCCATATTATAGACACGTTTGATAGAAAACCGGGTCACATTTGTCTTTACTGTTTTTTGTGCCAGGTTTCAAAGTAGTTCAACTTAAACGTCGCATCATTTCTGTTATACTGATGTAATATCAGGCAACCCAAGGTTCACACAAAGGTTATGCACAGACTTGTTTAAAATGGACAATATGTAATTTGAATGAATTTATATAAGCTATGGTTTTTGAGCAGCTGATGTTGCTTTGTAACCTGGTCTATCCTTAGATATTCTCTGAGTTCAGACTATTTTCTCTTCCTTAGTGACTAAGTCGGTATTAGAGCTGTGCGATATGACCAAATTTCATATCATGATATAAGTAATCTTATATCACGATAATGATATATATCACAATATACATTTTCTGTAAATTCTACAGTTTATTAAATCACATAAAAAGGACCATCTCTCTTTTTTAACTTTTTTACATACACCTTTTCCCCTCATAATTTTAGAGTGTTGTTAGTTTTTAATGTGCATTTGAGACTTGATTCTCATGAATTTGAGGTTTTTCTTCTAAATCATATCAAATGAATATAAAGTAAACATGTAAGTTAAATATTTCCTGAGCCAGAGGAGAATAGCAAAACAACAAACAAACCCATAACATAAAAAAAATGTCTGAAAAGGAGAAAATTGCCCATCCCTTGCCATCTACAGATATAAATATAGCTGTTAAGGTTTAAATCAATGAAAATTTAAATGTAGACCTGCAGCCTGAAGATGCCATTCTGGCCTGATTTAACCTGTTTGCTTTTTAGTAAAAATATTTCAGATTGGTCTTGATCTAAAAATCAAAGACACAAAAGGTAGTGTAATAAAATGCATGTGATGACTTCAACTTTATTCATTATTGCTGCTTGACTAATTAAAATAATTAGAAATCAAATAAATTACATTAAGAACCAACTTTCTCCACCAACCCATTTTAATTTTTTTAAATTTTTTTTATTTTGTGTACTTTATTGATCCCTAGGGGGGAAATTGAGGGCATCCACCTGGATGGATGAAGCAGCCACGGTACGGCGCTATCCCTTATCCATTCACACACATTCACACCTAGGGCCACTTTAGAGTCTCCAATTAACCTAACCTGCATTTTTTTTTTGGCCTGTGGGAGGAAACCGGAGAAATCCCGGAGTAAACCCACACAGATACGAGGAGAACGTGCAAACATGCAAACTCCACACAGATCACTGTTGGTCAGGGGCTATTTATTATTTATTTTGCATGTGTGTGCCACCATCATGCACTTTTGAAACTTTAATAATTTTTTTTCAGACAGAACTAAGAAACTCAGCAGTAATTTAAACCAAAGAAACGATGGTCTGATACGCTATAATGTTTCCAATTAGCACAACTTAGCATCATCATTTAGCATTTGCTGTTTTTTAATTAGACATGGTGTTAACGTTACTTACCTCCTATTAAAACGAGGTTAGCGGACTATCCTCTCTGATGCAACACAATGGAAAATAGTCCCACATCCCTGGCAAACAGGAGTAGCAGCTATTTGACCAAATTGATAGTCTGAAGCTAGCAACCCACCACACACCTGTTCAGCTGTGTGCACTGCGGGGGAGAAGCGGGGAGCTGACAAGTAGTGTGTGAGGAGCTTTGCTCAAGAAATGTGCATTTTAAATCCCATTATAAACGATAGAGTATTCTATGAAATGATAGACGTTTTTATATTGTCATCTGATATATATCATCATATTGCACAGCCCTAGCTGGTATTTAAAATGTAAGAATAGAATTGTCTCAGTTGTACATTTGGAGATTCCTTAAAACTACGTAGATCTGTGTGAGTCTAGGAAGGACTCGTTAACTCTGTCAAGGGTGTAATGTGGTCACTGCTGTTTGTTTTGTTTGTTTGTTCATCTGACCATTAGCAGAATTATACAGAAACTACAGTTTTTGATGAAATTTTCATCAGAGGTGGCCCTTGAGCCAAGGATGAATCCATTACAATTGGGGGCTGATGTGTATTACTGTGCTTATTCTGGATAACATTTTCACTTTTTTAAGATTGTGCGACCAGGCTTTTTTGTACAGGTTTTTGCTAATACCATAGAAAATAATAGACTAATCAAACTGAAAAATACACAAGCAGGAAACTTGTGATACTCTGTCAACTGACACATACAGTGCTTTGAAAAAAGTCCCCTTCCTGATTTCTTATATTTTTGCATATTTGTCACACTTAAAGGTTTCAGATCATCAAACAAATTTTTAATATTAGACAAAGATAACCAGAGTAAATACAAAATGCAGTTTTTAAGTGATGATTTCATTTATTAAGGGAAAAAAGCTATCCAAACCTACCTGGCCCTATGTGAAAAAGTAATTGCCCCCAAATCTATTAACTGTGCCACCTTTGGCAGTAACAGTTGCAGTCAAGCATTTGTGATAAGTGGCAATGAGTCTTTCACATCACTGTTGTAGAATTTTGGTCCACTCTTCTTTGTAGAATTGTTTTCATTCAGCCACTCTGGAGGCGTTGAGCTTGAGGTCACAAACTGATGGCCAGACATTCTCCTTCAGGATTTTCTGGTAGAGAGAAGAATTCATGGTTCTACCAGTTACGGCAAGTTGTCCAGGATCTGAAGCAGCAAAGAAGCCCCAGGCCATCACACTACCACCACCATGTTTGACTTTTTGTATACTGTAATATTCTTTTTGTGAAATACTGTGCTAATACTTCCGGTTCCGGTTCCACACGAGTTGGCTGCCTTTTGCAACAGCGGCTCAATTCTGAGTCTTTTTATCTTCCTTCTTCTTTCTGATCCGGTGATAACTTTCTGATCTGGCACACCTTTCACTCTATATATATCACGGACACACAGATCACCCCAAAGGTCTCCCGAGTCGGCGGACGGAGCCTCTGTTTACAGCAGGAGACGATACAGCAGGGAAGAGCTAGCTAGCACTCAACCGCCACCTGGTGCTAACGGAGAAACTCGACATACCGGGAGAACTGAAGTGAAAATGACGCGGGTGCCGGGCTGGAGTTTAGGCGGCGTGCAAAAAATATAAGACAGAATAATAAAGAGCGACGGCAAGAACCAAGCAGACCGCCCGTAAATCTACTGGAGGAAAAGCCCCCAGGAAGCAGCTGGCCACCAAGGCTGCTCGAAAAAGCGCTCCGGCCACCGGCGGAGTGAAGAAGCCTCACCGTTACGGGCCCGGTACCGTGGCTCTGAGAGAGATCCGTCGCTACCAGAAATCCACGGAGCTGCTCATCCGTAAGCTGCCCTTCCAGCGCCTGGTGAGGGAGATCGCTCAGGACCTCAAGACCGACCTGCGCTTCCAGAGCTCCACCGTCATGGCTCTGCAGGAGGCCAGCGAGGCCTACCTGGTGGGTCTCTTCGAGGACACCAACCTATGCACCATCCACGCCAAGCGGGTCACCATCATACCCAAAGACATCCAGCTGGCCCGCTGCATCCGCGGAGAGAGAGCTTAGACTTTCTGCTGCACATCCACCAACCACAATGCTCCGCACTGTGTGTCATATATATATATATATATACAGTATATATATATAATCAGAATCAGAATCAACTTTATTGCCAAGTATGCTTACACATACAAGGAATTTTACTTATCACTAAGGTGCGCTCGTGTTAAGCGCTTCCTAATGACGCGGCAGCCATACAGGCGCCTCATACAGTGGGGGGTAAAGAGGGGGAGGGGGAGGGGGTGACACATTAGGCAGAGAGAAAAAACATAGTTATCAAAATATAACTCGAGTGAGCAAGATTGTGATCACATAGAAAAAAACCCTCTAATTGCACACTTAGCAGACAATACAGATCCAC